>JALBYZ010000048.1:0-75634 GCA_038050575.1 Globisporangium mamillatum
TTAGGAATCTCCGTGCTGCTGGCAAAGCGGACATGCTCTCAGCTGTCTGCGGAGAATGGTGGCTGTGCGTGAACACGCCATCGACGACACGCCATCCCTCCGAATCACTGCGATGGAGTTGAATCGTGTAGTTGCAGCCGATCTTTTTTGTTCGTAGAGCGCGAACACCTTCAGTCGAAGTGAAGCCACCTGCACGATGGCTTCGTTTGTCACCTCCTTGTGAGCAAGCTAACGTGATGACGCTTTTCGAGGACCGCTTTGTCACAAGGGCGAAGCCATTGCGGATGGCGTACTCGTACAATGTCTCTTTCGCTCTGTCACCAGAGCCGAATGTGTTCAGAGGGTACAGCCTCCTGGTGACCACGGAGCACGACCGCGGTCCACGTGACCACCACCAGTGACAGCAAGGACTCGGTCGACATGGGCGGCCCTGGAGGCAGCAGGAGCTCGGTCGACTCGGTCGCCGCCTGCACCACCACTGAGAACAGCAGCACGATAATCTCGGGCGTAAGCGGCGGCAGCAGGAGCTTGGTCGGCGTGGCCGTGCGCGGTGCCATCAGTAACCCATGTGGAAGACAGTGTCGTCGTGTTCGTACGCGTTTGGGTTGTTCTCGAAGCCATTCTTTCACTTTCAGCTGTGATAGAGTTGTGGCAAGATAAGCTGTCGCACAGACCTGCATATTCGCTGAAGTACGTTTTGGAATACGAATGGTCTTAGTGTGGACCACCTAACGTTTGATGAAATGGAGTGTCCTTAGGAGGATTTGGTGGTGCCCTTAGGTGTTCCCTTCCGCATTTACGGTACAAGTTTTCACCCCCTCTTTCACCTGTCCTTCCGTTCCGTTCTGTCCAGCTGATCACAAGTCTCCAGCCGCTGAGACGGAATTTGGGAGCATGAAACGACACGCTGGCACGTACATTGATATCACAATAATAGCGGCATCAAATGCACAAGCGGCTCCTGAAAAGCGGCATTGGCACATTCCGTCACACGCCGACACCACGAGGCGCTCTGCGTAGCGAGCTATGAACCACAGCAGCGACTCTGCCGCGCACCAGGAGCGCACGTCGACAGCGCTCCCCGGTCGCCTCGTCACAAGCCCCGTCCCGGAGCGTATGGCTTCGACCGCAGTAGGATCCCCAGGAATGACAGCAGCAGCAGGGAAGAGTGCTGGCCCGGCCACCGCTGACGTGGCGGCTGACATAGACTATAGCCGCACCAACAGCACCACGCAGTCGGCGTTCATGGTGCGGCAGGCGGAGCGCGCGCACCTAACAGGGCTGTCGCCGATCGAGGAGATGCGCATCGCGCAGAATGAGCTGCGCGCCAAGGCCGCCAAGCAGATCGTACGCTTTGGGATGTTTGCTCTAATGGCAATGTTGATATGTAGTATATGACTAATTGCGTATTGTCTCTACTGAACGCAATGACATGAGTAGTTTTCCGAGAAGACGCACTTCCAGACGAGCTTCCAGCGGCTCATCACGACGAAAGAAGTGGTGCGCAAGCTCAAGAACAAAGCCAAAATGGCCGTCGCGCCGTCCAAAGTCGACGTACACAACGGCCAGCTGGACAAGGACATGGACGAACTCACCCCCGGTGGGTATTTGTCTATCCGAGTCGCTATCGCTAGCATTCGTCCCACTGACCCAAGTGGCTGCTAACCACAATGCTGCTATCATATACAGCGGAGGCGCTGAGCTTCGTCGAGGCCGTGTCGCAGGACGAGACGCGCATGTTTCAGAAGGAGCAGGAGCGCGAAGAGTCCACGCTGCCGTTCTACATCATCTCGCCCCACGGCAAGTTCAGATTACGCTGGGACATCCTCTCGGTCGCGCTCATTTCATGTGAGTTTGATTCTCGTTGAGAGGGGTGGCTTGGGTTCTTGCTGTGGCGATAGATGAGCTTACGTGGATGTGTGTGATTGTAGACAACGCTATCATTATTCCGGTTCGAAGTCACCGCCTCTGCGTTGCCCAATCGCGGTATGCTGCTAATCGTGCGTGAAGCTAATGCCCTCTGTCTGTATCGATTTCTGTTAGTTCCAGATCGCGTTCGGCAACTCCATACCTGAGTCCATCACATGGATCGAGGACCTCCAGCGCTTCGTCGACGCGTTCTTCATCGCCGACATTGTGCGGCACTTGCTCGTTGAGTTATCTGATCTAAGTTCTTTTATGGTACTAAACAAAAGTTGTTTGCTCTCTCTTTCAGTGCATGACATTCCTCTCGGCGTTTGAGACCAACGGGCGAATAGAGTACCGTCTGCGCGAGATCGGCTCCAAATACCTTCGGTCGTGGTTCCTCGTGGACCTCATCTCCGCGTTCCCCATCTACCTCATCCAGGGCACGTACTCGCGCGTGCCGCAGCTTGCGAGACTCTTTCGCCTCTTTCGACTGCTGCGGCTCTTCCGGATGCTCACGATCCTGCGCATTCTCAATAGGTGGGGGATTTGTCATTTATTTGTGTGAGAACCAAGTTCGAAAATGGTCGAAATTGTGGACTAACGCTATGTTCAATCAATGTCCAGGTTAGAGTACGCGCTGTTGCTGCGATCGACTGTGAGCAGCATCGTCAAGTTTTGTTTCATGGTCTGCTTCACCTCGCACTGGCTCAGGTGATTGTCTACCTGTCTACCTCCTATGGCTCGGTGTCGACCATTTTCCATCACACAGTAACATTGTTTTACCCATTCGCTTGTGTGCGAGGGTAGCTGCTTTTTCTATTTGATCGGTGATGCCAGCACCAGCGGCTGGGTCACTGCGAGCGGCATTGAGACCGCGGGGCTGTACGAGAAGTACGTCACGGCGTTCTACTGGGCGATCATGACCATGTGAGTTCTGTGTTATATAGGTTACTGCGAGTAAAGCCATGAAGAAACCACTCAATGAGGCTCTTGACCGTCATACTTCGTTTCTTCATTAGGACCACAGTGGGCTACGGGGACATCCACCCGTACACGACCAGCGAGCGCATCTTCGCAATTATCGCCATGGTCGTCGGCGCGTGGATCTTTGCATACGGCATCACGAACGTCGTGGCAATGGTGGCCAATCTGAACGCGGCCGACGGAGTCTTCCACCTCAAGATGGACGAGCTCAACGACTACATGGAGGCGCGCCAGCTGCCCGTGCAGCTGCGCTTCGAGATTCGCGAGTTCTTCTTCAACGCGCGCATGTCGACCGAGTCAAAACTCTCGAACGAGGCCAAGATCCTCGCGGAGCTCTCGGCGCTACTGCGCTCCAAGATCGCGTTCGCGATCAACGACAGCGTATTGAGCAAGATGCCGTTCTTCATGGGCGCGGACCACAACTTCCTCATGGAGCTCGCGCTCAGCATGCGCATGGTGTGCTTCCCGCCCATGGAGGAGGTGATCCTGGAGGGCGAGATCGGCGAGGAGATGTTTTTCATCTTCCGCGGCGTCGTGGAGATCGTGAAAGAGGGCGTGCAACTGGGACTGCTCGGCCAGAAGCAGTACTTTGGGGAAATGGCGATCCTCAACCAGAGCTGTTTGCGCACAGCGAGCGTGCGCACGCTCTGCTTCTGCGAGTTGCGCATGCTCACGCGCGAGAAGTTCCTCATCGCGCTCGCGCATTTTCCAGCCATGAAGCAGCGGATCGCGAAGATCGTCGAGCGGCGCTCGCGGCGCAAGCCCACAGGGACGGAGCGGCCGTCTGTGCGGCGAACCAGCTCGTCATCGTCGCTGGACAAGATGGCCGCCACAATCCCAACTGACATGGACGAGAAGACGGCGCGCGAGATCACGATGCCCGCCCCCGAGACGACGCTGAACCGCATCAGCCAGCTCAACACGGGCTCGTACCGCAACCTGGCGGCCGAGGGCGACCTGGAAAGCATCCAGACGAAGATTGACGCTTTGATCCAGCGGCAGGAGACGCTTTCGGTGCTGCTGGAGGACATGGAGGGTCGGGTGACTCAGGTGAATTGGCACAAATCGTCTCAGTCCATCTTGAGCGCGCTATAAAGGTATAAGGGTTAGCATACAATAGGAACATGTACAATAGAAAACCCCAAAGGCTTGAAACGCAAAGTAGGTTGGTGGTTGGTATGATTCTGCCAGTCATTCACTGGTCGTGGTTCTAGGTCTTGTGATTGTTTTTCTGGGTTTTGAGATGGGGAGGAAAAATAGCAGCAACACCGTTGCTGTTGAGCGCGCAAAAAGAGAGCCTTGGAGCCTGGAAGGTGTCTACATCAGGTTGTTGGCCTCGTCTGGCACGCGCACAGTGGCGCCCTCGAGATCCTTTGTCACCTTGATCTGGCAGCCCAGGCGAGACCTGTTGATGCATGAGATGTTAGACATGCGCGTTAATACAGCATTCGCCTTTCAACTACAGGTGTCCCAATGAGTGGGAATGAATATGGCACGTACGTGTCGGTGAGTCCCCACGCCAGGTCGAGCATATCTTCCTCTTCTTCGCTGATCTCCGGCAGCTTGTCAAAAAGCTCTTTCTCAAACACCAGGTGGCACGTCGAGCACGCGAGCTCACCTCCGCAGGCGCCTGATAACAACCAAATCGCCCACAGTCAGCACACACGCACACACGCATACATACCACACAGACAAAGAGGCGCTGGCGCTGCGCTACATCGCTATACACACCTTCTAACTCAATGTCGTTCTCGTGCGCGACGTCCAGCAGCGACTGCCCAGGCGTCGCCGACACGGTTGCGGACTCGCCCTCCGCGTCGATGAACGTGAACGTTACTTTCTCCGTCGAGAACGACGCGCGCTGACTCCATGCGCTGGAGGCGCTGCTGACACGCGGCTGTGCAAGTGCGCGGCCAAGTGATCGTGACAACGCAGCGCGCTTGGCGCCGACAGCAAGAGCTCTGCGCATCGTGGACGCCATCACCATTCTCTTGATTGATTGATTGATGGATGAGTGAGTGAGTGAATGAGCGAGTGAGTGTAGCTCTTCATGCTTTGGCAGCGTCAGCCATTCCGACAGTAAGCCCTGGTTAAACGGATACACGCACAGTTATAAGAGCAATCGATTTCGAAAGGGGTGTATTTTGCACCTTGACGAAAACCTCCCATATATTATTTTACTTAAAGCAATAATACGTTTAATTTTATGAAAACTCTATCTGACTTTAGCCTAATGCACCCTCCGACTTTGCTCTTATATTTGATAACCTGTATTATCTATTCTGTATATCATACAGATTGATTGATTGAATTGAAAAGGATCACCGAAACAACAGAAAAAGATATTGCCTGCCAGGGGGGATTTAGGATCTGAAGGCAAAAAGCTGCACGCAGAGACCTCAATCTCAAGAGAGAAAGCAGGAGAAGCAGCTCCACAAGAAGACAAGCAGAAGCAAGATGACGGCACAGGACGTGGAGATGACGGAGCCGGAGGTGATGCACCCGCTGCAGATCAAGTTCGAGGACGCGGGGGAGCTGACCAAGCCGGACGAGGCGATCCAGCTCTACCAGGAGATCCTCTCGTACAACGGTAACCAAAGATCTTCTTCATCTTGCTTGCTGTTCTCGCTCCTGTGTGAATGAATGCAGGGTGTATGTGTGTGTGTGTGTATGTGTGTGGATTACGTATTAATAATGAACTGGATGACTTGGCTGACTGTGTGCAGATGCGAAGGACACATCAAGCGATGAAGTACAGCGCGTGAAGGAGCACTCGATCTACAAGCTCGGCCAGTTGTACATCCAATACGGGTACGAACACGAATGACAAGACGTTGCGTGTGATTCGTCTGTGATGCTCAATGCTGCTAGTATGCTGATGAACGACCTCTTGTGTTGCTGCTATGTGTTATGTGCAGCCGCGAAAAGGAGCTGGCGACGCTGCTGCAGTCGCTGCGACCATACTTTGCGACTGTCCCGAAGGCGAAGACTGGAAAGATCGGTACGTGAACAGGAATGAAGCTTTATAGCTATTGGCCATGAGTGTTGTCTAACGTCAATGTGTGCATTTCAATATGGATGATCTGTAGTGCGAACGATTATCGACATGGTTGCCAAGGTGAAGGTACTGGACACGGACATGGCGCTGCAGCTTCAGGCGGATCTGTGCCTCGACTCGATCGAGTGGTGCAACCGCGAGAAGCACACGTTTTTGCGTCAGCGCGTTGAAGCACGATTGGCATCAATGTGAGTGCGCTTTGGTACTACATGTTAAACACCTTGCTGTGTTGGATTGATTAGCTGACATCAACTACTGTGCTCATTTCTCAACAGCTACTTTCAGCAGCAAAAGTTCCAGATTGCGCTGGATCTGATCAACAAGCTGCTGCGCGAGATCAAGAAGCTCGACGACAAGCAGCTGCTCGTGGAGATTCACTTGGTCGAGAGCAAGCTGCACCACGCGCTGCGCAATGTGCCCAAGGCGAAGGCGGCGCTGACGGCGGCGCGAAGTATCTCGAACGCGATCTACGTCGTGCCAAAGACGCAGGCGCAGATCGATAACATGTCAGGTATCCTGCACGCCGAGGAGCACGATTACAAGACCGCGTACTCGTACTTTTTCGAGGCGTTTGAAGCGCTCGCGACGATCGACGAAGTGGAGGCGCTCAGTTGTTTGAAGTACATGCTACTCTCGAAGATCGCGAGCGGTGGAGCTAGCGACGTGAACAACATTGTGAACAGCAAGCAGGCGATCAAGTTCATCGGCATTGACGTCGAGGCACTGCAGGCGGTGGCAAAGGCCCACGAGCAGCGCTCGCTGCAGATGTTCGAGGAAGCGACCAAGAAATACGCCGCGCGTACGTTGAGTGATGCTGTTGTGGTTTGTTCATGCAGAAATGCTGAATTTGCTTGGACAAGGTTGCTGATTTTTTGCTGGAATGTGGTTTTGTCTTGCCTGTTGTCTAATGTTACAGAGTTGGTGGAAGACCCTTTGATCAAGACGCACCTGGGCAAGCTGTACGAGCAGCTCTTGGAGAGCAACCTCATCAAGATCATCCTGCCGTTCTCGTGTGTCGAAATCGAGCACGTCGCCAAGCTGATCAAGCTCCCGTTGCCGCAGATCGAGCTCAAGTACGTACTGACGAGAATTTGAGGGATTTTGTGGCTCGTAGCTCTTCGATGCTGACCATAATTGTGTGCATTCTTCGCTTGTTCCCCTCTTCAGGCTCTCCCAGATGATCTTGGACCACAAGTTCCATGGCATCTTAGACCAGGGCAAGGGCCAGCTCATCGTCTACGAGAGCCCGATGGAAGACGTACGTAATCGTCTAGTTCTTGTCCGCATAATGTATGCATCAAATGCATTGACTAACACTGTTGTTGTGCGTGTGTGATGACAACATTCTCGCAGAAAACGTACACTTCGGGTCTGGGCGTGATTGAAAACGTTGGCAACATTGTCGACAGCCTCTTCCGACGCGCAGACAAGCTCCACGCGTAAGGCTCTTCGTCGTTTGCATCAGATTTGCTGGATTGCATTTGCCTGAGAGAAAGGCTGACTGACAACGATGGGCGACGACCTTCAGAGAAGATAAGGAAGCGATGAATGGAAAGTGATGGCATTTGATACGACAAGCTTTCCATTTTTCTGTGCTGTAGTATGCCTTGGCGTGTTGTGAACGAACAGAAAGGAGTCTCGTTTCACTGACCGAGGTGAAAATGTGTCGGTAGCGCAGTATAGCGGGTATCGCCAAAAGGCAAAATTGTATATAGGGGTCTTTATTCTCTTCATCATCATCATCTTATCAGGGCGCGAGCCAAAAGCAAAAATCTACACCAGCCAGCCAGTCGCTGAGCTAGCTTCCTGTTTGGCGTTATTAGTACTGGTTCAGGTTGTAGCCGGCGTTCTTGGTCGTCTCGGCTTCCTCGTAGTCGAGCGACATGAGGTGCGCCTTGGTGCTCGAGACCTCGTCCGCCGGGTCCAGTCGCGCGCGGGACTTCTCCTCCTTCACGAGTTGCGCGGTCAGCTTCGCGCGGCGCTTGCGCGCAAAGATGATCATGACGATCAGCGTCACGACCAGCGCGACGGACGCAAAGATGATCGCGGCCGAGAGCGGCGGGCCGTAGGTCGACAGAGCGCTGCCGCCGTTCGAGGACGTCTCCTGGAGCTGGTGCGTGCAGCGCGGGCCGCCCCAGTATTGGTTCGAGCACTCACAGACCGAGCGCGAGTTGCAGAAGCCCGTCTGGAACTGCAGCGTGGGCGACCACGGGATCGTACAATCCCGGCTCGAGCGGCAGCGCGCGCCGCCGTTCACGTCAATGTGCACGTTCACGTCGTCCGTGTAGTCCTTGATGTGACCGAGGATCCACTGGCGCGTCGGGTGAGTCTGCGGATCGCACCCGACCGCCATGTTGGACGACGCCGAGAGGTCCTGGTACAGTCGCACGTAGTCGATCTTCATGTACATGGGGAAGCTGTCGCAGATGCGGTTCGTCTTGGCGTTCTTGCCGTCACCGCGGCAGGGCTTGCCGATGTTGGGTGGGTTCGCCGACCACGACTGCGAGAGCGCGACGTTGAAGATGATGTACATGGGCTCTTCCAGGAACGTGCGCACCGGGTTTGACTTTGTCGAGTCCTGGCCCACGTTGGTCACGGACTCGGCTGGGATTTCGAAGATTGGCGTGCCGTGTAGCATCCAGCGGATGTAGCCCTCGTCGCCCGTGACCCACTCCAGCTGGTAGGTCACGAAGCTCGTGTATGCGCCGACGTGGATGGGCCAGTTGGCCGAGAGCGCGTCCATCTGGTAGTCAAACGCCGCCATCGTGTTTGTCGGCGGTGTCGTGCTGTTACGCGGCGAGCCGCACACGAGGCTCTGGTTGTCCGGGTCGCACAGGAACGCGCCTTGGTACGCGTTCAACGCCGTGAAGCACGTGCCTTTCTCGTTGATGCTCCAGCGACCGAGCGACGCGTTGCCGTCAATGTATCCGGTGTCGGCGAGCACGTCAAAGGGCGCTGGGCACGTCTCCAGAGTGCACGCGTTCTCCGTGATGCCGGCTTTCAGCGACGCCGCGACTTTCGCGTACGACTGCGTGAAGTTCTTGTTCGGCTCGCAAAAGTCGTTGGCGCCGTAGCGCAAGCCCGCGTACCAGGACTGATGCTTGCGGTCCGCGTAGACCTTCGTGGGGACGTTCGGGAGGTTGGCGCCGGGCGTCTTACACGTGCCCGCGTAGAAGCAGTCAAAGCGCTCGTCCATGGTCAGGTTGGCGTCCACGCGACGGAACTTTGGAGCGAGCCCCGGACCGATCTGGATCGACGACGAGATGCCGAGACCACCGCCCTCTAGGAGATCGATCTCGGGCGCGCCGCGACCTTGGTACGGGTTTAGTCCGTAGCCCGGCGTCGCGTTGCACGCGCTGATGCGCTGGTTGTACGACGGGAACACGCGCTCGTCGCACTGGTTGTACGAGAACGGCCACATGCGCTGCGTGGACGCGCTGAAGATGGCACGACCGAGGTTGCCCATGATCCAGACGCCGGGCCACGTCGGGTAGTACTCGTTCGCGGTTGTGCGCGCGTTCGGCCCCTTGGCGATGTCCGGGTTCTGCGACGCCTTGGACACGGCACCGGGCAGCTGCGTGCGCACTTCGAGCATTCCGCCCTGGAAGCAGAACTTGTTCCACGTCTGCAGCATCGCCGCGCGGTAGAACTGTAGCAATAACAGCAAACACGGTCAGCACACGACACAGTACCAACAGCAAGCAATAGCGACAGTAATAGAAGTACATACGAAAGTGGAGTTCTGGAACGCCGGCGGTCGCGTGTACTGGTTGTAGATCGAGATGGTGTTCACTTCGTCGATGACCTTCATCGACAAGTAGCAGACGTTCTTGTCCGCGTCGCTCTGGTCGCACACGACGGACGCCATGTCGTGCGAATAGAGCTCGAGCGCGCCGTTCACGCCGTCAGGCTTCTCGAGCGTCGTCCAGAGATGGTCGTCGCCGGGCTTGAACGACCGATTCGTGAGCCCGAACTCATCACTCATCACCAGGTCCCACTTGTCCCCGCGTGACGAGACGTAGACCTGCTTATCCGCGGGCGTGGACGGGTCCACCCACGTGCGGAGGCCCGAGCGCGCCTCGAGGTTCAGGAGGTCTCGGCGCGTGGCCGTGGAGCTCCCACTGCCACTGCTGGTGCTGTCGTCGCTGGTCGGGCTGCCACCGATCGTCATGGACGTGCCGTTGCCCGTGCTCGCGAGCACCTGGGGCGACGCGAGCTGCAGCGCCGCGATGATTGCCGCGAGCGTCTGCCACCTGCACATACGCGCCATATTGCTAGCGGTCGCTCTGATGGTCTATCGACTCAACTGGAGCCGCGTTGCGTTCTCTAATGGAAGGAAGGAAGGAAGAAGGCTTGTTTACACTGGCGCAGACCGTCATCTCACACTTCACACGCACACACAAGCGGTGCGAGTCGGATAGGGAACGCAGCAGGCAAGGCCTTCAGTCGCAGAGAGGGGCCATCATCCGCCTATGCAGAGTGGACAATCGCGTTCTCGCACACGGCCACCTGTTTTGTATGGAAAGGCAGAACGGAAGCCCAGTTACCTCTATGAACGCATGTACGTGAACCACATAGTCAGTTCAAATTGCTTTTATTATTTTTACTTTACTGTGTGAATGAATAACCTTTATATATGAATGAACACATAGAACGTGATCAAAACGCCAGTTGCTGGAAGTGACGGACGAAATCAAACCTGGCCCGGCTATGCTGCAGATCGAATGTACCGACGTATATCGATCAAGTTCAGGCTCAACTGGAAGAGCTTTTGAGAGCCATCCATCTCAGTTCAGCTCATTTCATTTCATGCATGTCATGGGAGACTTTTGACGATCACATGGTTACATTGAGATAGAGCTTTCAGTATGGAGAGGTTTTCAAGAGCCGCCTCACCATTCATGTCTGCGCTGGAGGTGATCATTGCAGTCCTCAATTTCGCATAAACTGGTTCGACAGCTAAACTTTAGAGAGAGAGAGTTGTCCTGTTTTTGTTCAGATACTCTCATATCATCTCGAATAGAAACAATTAACAATCAAGCGACACAAACCAAATCAAAGCAGTATTTTTCAATTTGCAAAAGTGAAGGTCGCCCGACTGGCTTGATGCCCTCTCCTCACGCTGTCAAATGCGCACTCAAACCAAAAGTCATGGGATCGTTTGCTCCCTATCTTTTGCTGCAGCATTTCACTACTTCCATCGCAAAATGGCAGCACTTGACGCTTGAGTCGGTCGCTTTGCAGATAACTTGAAGAAGCCCCGGATGAACAGTAGCTGTTCGCGCACCAGCAGATGGGGATTACTGCGACAAGCACATAGTCTCTGCTTGACCTGACGCTGTTGGTAATGGATTCGTGTGTCAATGGGGAATCCCATGGAGAGCAAATCACATGGAGTTGCATGCTGCTAACCTGCTCTCAGCCACGCATCAAATGGGCTCTGTGCAAATGCACGCACGCCCGGCCTAGCCAGCCCGCTTTGGCGAACTGTTCGAATAATCTCTGGAGCTGGTTTACCAGCTGTTTACCAAAGTGCACAATGGTGTCACTATTTTAAAGCAAAGGGACACTCTTCTCTTTTAATCTATGTCACTCTTGCGAGAAATGGTGGAAGTTAGTGACGTTGGTTGAAGTTGCAACGAGGTGGTGCAGACGTGGACACAACAAACAAACAATAGGCAGTTTGGGATCACAAACAGGCAGCGTCAGGACGTGCACGAGGCGGGGACGCCCACGCATATGCAGGCATTTACTCCTCCGTCATGGGTAAATGTACGAATATCTCTGTGTGCATGAGAAAGAGTGCGTTCATTATACTCCCACGCATATTTATAGCTCCCCTCAACTCCATCTGTAACCACGTCTCTCTATTTACACACCCATGCATCCGCTTTACGCTGCGCTACTACTACAACTACTTTGTTTTGCTCAGGCGACGCCATCCGACAAATAGGAAGCACCCGTGCATTGACGACAAGAACGGCGCTCGTTATGCGCTGCTACTGATCGTACTACCAGTCTCAGAGATCGTGAGCGTGAGGGTCGTGGGAGCATGAAGATGGAGTTCGGGATCGAGAACTCGACGCGTCTGACATGGCGCAACTCGCCCGACCTGCTACTCAACGAGGAGTCGCTCGGCGACGTCATCGGGGAGCTGCGCACGCAGGTGCAGGCGATCGAGAAGAACGAACTCTTGAGCGGCACCGCGCTGCCCCCATGGCTGCTCAAGGCGCTCACCGAGGTGGCGGGCAGTGTCGACTCGGTCGTCGAGTGCCAGGCGCTCCAGGACCAAGTCAACTATCTACAGAAAGAAGTGCTCGATCTGCGGCACGAGATCTTGCTACAGCAAAGTATCAACAGCAGCAATGCGAGCAGTGGTGGCGGCGGTGGCGGCGGGTACAACCCGACGCCGCATCACCGCTTATCTACCAGTGGTCTACGCAGTGCGGGCTTACATCGCAACTCCGTCGCAGCCCGTTCAAAGCTGGGCCTAGCAATGGTGGCGGGAAACTCGTCGCGAGAGCTTGACGCCGACCTCAACGTAGCTACAGCGACTGCTGCGATCTTTGGCGAGGACGAGGCACAACACCATCCCTCTGTCCACTTTGAAGCTATGTTGAAGCCGCTATGGGATTCGATTCATAAGCAGACCAACGACTTTTCAACACTCCGTGATGCGTTCCGAGACGCAAAAGACACGGTCGCGAGGCTCCAGTCCGAGATCAAGCGGCGAGATGCGGTCGTGCAAGCGCGCAACAGCAAGCATGAAGGAGTCGTACAGAGCCAAGTGGACAAACTGAACGAAGCGTTGCGCACCTGTATCACGAGGAACGATCTGATCGGCGCGGAGCAGCGCATTGCGCAGCAGATGAAAACGGATCGGCAGCGGACGCTCGACGAAGTTGAGACGCGGTCAAATCAGCTACTCGACGATCTACTGTCGTCGCGGACAGAACAGGAGGACATCAACAGCATGAACGGAGAAACTATCCAGCTACTGACGCGGAAGCAAGGGAGGCTCGAAGAGCTGGTAGTTGACTTGACCAAGAGACAGCAGGACGCACAGGAGAGATCGAGCGAGATGCAGAAAGAGCTGGAGGAGACGATCAAGAAAATGATTACGAGTACAAACGCCCTCGGCGTTATTGAAGAGAAAATGAAAGGCTTCGAGGACACGCAAAAGTTCGTCGACCAGCTCTCGGTGGAGGTGAAGGCATCTTTTGTGACCCAGGACCAACTTCGCGGCGAGCTCGAGACAAAAACGGTCTCCCGAATCGCAGAAAGCGTCGCGATTGTACGCAGCGAGGTCGAAGCCGTGAACAGCACGCTGGTGGAAGTCGTGAACCAGAACCTAGACAGCGAAATCAAGGCTGTGGCAGGGAAGTTGGACATTGTGTCCCTCACCGTCGTTGACTCGGCGAAAAAGATTACGATGATCCAAAAGCAGAACGCCACGACGGAGGACCAGAATCGCGCGCAGTTTACCCAAGTGTTCGACTCGGTCGATCGCATCCTGAGCAACATGAGCAATCTCTCAGAAGAAAGCATGCGGCTGTCCTACAATCTGCAGCACGTCATGCAGAGCGGAGATGCCCTCACGAAGGAGTTCCATGACTACAGTGAGAGCGTCGATCACCGAATCGCAGCGTTGCAGAAACACACCCACGCATTGCAAATAGACTTGGACAAAACCAATCGGAATGTGGAAAACGAGCTCGCCGTGGCAAAAAACCAGCTATTCCACGCAGAGGACGCAATCTCGTCATTGAGGAGGGATCTGGAGGAAACCCAAGGGGAAGTGGAGCGGAATTCCCGCACGCAGTACCAGGAGAACAAAGAGATGAACAGCTCGTTAGACAGTCTCCACACCGCGAAAGAAGAGATGATGGCGCGACAAAACAGCGTCGAGTCTCAAATGATGGCGCTCCAGGCAGAGAATCGCGCCGAGATCCAGACTGCGACGATGAAACTGGTCAGCGTTGTGGACAAGGAGTCGGACCGAATTGAAGCTCTCTACACGTCATTCCAGTCCAAGCAAGAGCACTTCGCCGAGGTGATTGCGAAATCGTCGATCCGGAACATGGATTTGGCCGACATGAACCGCGAAATCGACAAAATCTGCGAGAGTATGGTGCAGGAGTGCTGGAAGTTTGAGATCTCGGCTCGCTCGAGCAACAAGATGAGTGCATGCGCTCCAGACAACAACGGGGGCGGGCGGAAGCTGTTCAACGAGCGCCAGCAGCAGCTGCTGATCCACAATTGCCAGTTTGTCGCGGATCTGATTGTCGCGAGAGCAGAGTTCGAGGTGTTGCAGACGGGGTGCAACAAAGAGTTGAAGAACCAGAACAATATGGAAGAGCTGATGCTGGATGCGCAGGGGTCCATTGTGGATAAGATGAAGGTGAAGATTCACACGAAGATCATGAACAACAAGAACATCGGCGAGCAGTTCGACAAGAGCACACTCGATCGGCGGGAGCTCTACATTGACACGATCTCGAACATGCTCAACGCGAGCATGAAGCGGCGGACGATGGGTGGCTTTGGGTACGAGCAAAGAGTGAATCGAGATGAATCAGGCAGAGTGGGCTCATACTTTGAATCGCAGCGGCTAATCAGCTTGGGTACGGCTGGGAACGGCACGTCGCGGCGGAAAACTACTGCGCGAGACAGCAACAGCCGGCAGTCGATTGCACTGATGGCTTCAGGACTCCCTGCGGACGTTGAGTCGACTCGAGCAGCGTTCTCACCTGGCTCGTCCTACGTCTTTCACGCGGGCTTCCGGTTACCAAAGGCGACACCTCCAAACTCCCCTTTGTCTGCGCTTCGGGGTGGGACTGCGAGCACTCTGCTGGGTATGACCGAGATCCCAACCGGCAAAGATGGAGAGGGTGTGTTTCTGACTTCGCCACCCGAGATGGAGGACAGTGGGAGAGCAGGAGCGGGGGGTCTAAGTGAAAAACTTCTCGGATGGTCGCCTGAAGACACCAAAGACCAAGACGGAGGTATGTCCAAGTCGTACTCGCTGCCTGCACTTAAGCAGTAAGCAACTAGCAGCTAATTAAAAGTCGCTTTCTGCGCTTGCTGGTGGCTTTGAGGTTGCATCGACCATGACTTCGTCAGCATGTCGAACTCGTTGGGAGACGAGCTGCTTGAGTTGTTGGCTCTCCTCCATTCAGCTTTCACTCTTGTAGAAAATAGTGCTCGGTCTTCTATTTTCTTTTTAATAACCTCATAAATGTCACTATTGATTGTGAATGGTAGGGTCGTTCCTCGAGTTGCAAAATCTCCATCATGTTCGCGCAGGTGTACCAGTCGGGGCTCATCTCGCTGCTCTACAGCGTCGGGTGCGTGCGTGCGTGCATTATGGTATCTATCTACCTATCTCTTGTTTGCGCATGTGCGAGCTGAACTGAGCTGCTTGGCTACGTCACACGCAGGAACAAGCCGCTGCAGCTCTGGGAGAAGCAGGAGGAAACGCCCGCGCGCAGCATCTCGCGCGTGTTGGACGACGACATCCAGTCATCCGTGATCGAGCTCTCGGCCCAGGAGAGCAGCATCGCCAAGACATGGATCCGTTGTCCCATGGCGGCTGCTGATTCGCTCGGCGATAGCAATAGTGACGCGAACGACGCGGACGAGCGCCAGCGATCGCTGCACATCCGGCTGCCGCACCTCGTGCTGCTCGTCAAGCCGCTTGGTGGCGCCAGCGACAAGGAGCTCTCGATCGAGGTGCACGTGCGCGACTCGCGCAAGCAGACGCGTCGCTTCCGCGCGTCGAGTTTTCAGAAAGCCACGGTCGTGCACCCGCTGATCACGCTGCTGCCGCTGCGCCTGGACGCGCGCTGCTGGAACCAGCTCCAGTTCGACCTCGCGCAGCTCACGCGCGACGCGTACGGCACGACGCTCGAGCACACAATCAGCGTGCAGTTGCACGCGAACTGCCGCGTGCGCCGCGTATACTTTGCCGAGACGATGATGGCAGAAGAGCAGCTACCGGTCGAGTTCCGGCTCTACAAGCGACTGAGCAAAGCGCAGGTCACAGCCTACAAAGAGCTCGACAAGAGCCAAAATGCTGCAAGCTGATTCAATTGGATTCGTTGACGAACGTCTGTAGCTGTATTTATCGAATGGGGTGTGATAGAGAACGCATGCCATCCACTGTCCTTAATCCACAGAATAGAGTGTAGTTGGTCATGGGCGCTGTCTAACGGCTCTCAATTCCTTCATGTTGGTAACACTGTTGTCGTATTCGCCCATCAGCATCACCTCAGTCGCTTGAGCCGTGTGGGTCGAGCTTTCGTCGCGCTATTTGGCGCATTACCGCTGCTGCTGGTGATGCCCTGTGGCGGAGCTCTATCAGGGGACGTGGACACTACTGGCACTCCTACTTCCGCTGCAAACGACGACGATGGAGCTGCCGCCACTGCGGAAGACGGCACTGAGACGCACTCCGTGACCGTGATGTCGCCGTCTTTCGTGCTCATGCGTCGCACTTTCACAGCTGGCTGCGAGTCGCCTTCGGTGTCCTCTTCGTCGTTTGCGTTTTCAGTGCGTCGCTTGATAAGATCAGCAGTTGAAAGGAACGCCGTCGCGACCGCTCTATGGACAAGTAGTAGTCGGTTCATGCAGGAAATGCCCAACAAATGTTAGTAAAACGGCACATATTCGTCACGCGAGCGCCAGTTTCGATGCGAATACGTACTGGATGTCACTCTTGATCAACGGAGACTCCATCGCCTGCAGGACACCGCCCTGACGGTGCTTGATCGCCAGCTCCACGAGGCGTCCGATACTACATGCCAGCCAAAAGCAGAAAGAGTTCCTCGTGAGCTTCAAAGGTCCAATAGCAAAAGTGGCACAGCAAAGAGTACACCTTACTTGTGGTAGGCGACAAAGTTCATGAACTCGAGCGACGCGCGCGAGCACTTGCCGACGCGCAGCCAGTGGCGGAACTGCTGGCCTTTGCTGCTCATGAAGTTGAGCTTGCGGCCCTTGGCGAACATGTCGTAGATCGACCAGTCCATCGCCTTCGTGCGCTCATCCGCAAACTTTATCCGCTCCTGCTCAAAAAGACCAAAAGAAAGCAACAGCAAATGTTACCATCCAACCGGCGCATTAGAGAGCTCACAAAAAAATTCAACAAACGCACCAGGAAGGCTTCGTTGAACACCGAGTCAGCCTCCGAGACCGCGAAGAGGTCGAGCTCCTCGGCGAGCTCCTCCTCTTCCACGTCCTCCAGCTCGTTCTGCTCGTGCTTGCTCTCACCGCGGAACTCACGCCAGCGACCGTAGTACGCTGCTTCTTCGTGGAACACCTCCACCAGAGTCTAGAGCCCCATACAACAGCAATAACCAATCAATACGAGCGAGTGAGCCGTTAATAATGGACAGCAAACGTACCCGCAGTCCTGGTCCAGCGCTGAGCTCCTCGGGGTCAACCTGTCCTAACATCGTATGGAGATGTTCGCCGACTATCATAACACGTAGTGACAGGATTCATTAGACTACCATCTCCACGATGCGCAATAATAACAACAGTAAATCGCTCTGCGTACCCAGGTCCTTGACTTCCTGCACCGCGAGCGCACAGGGACGTCCGAAGTCCCCAAACGTGCTCATCATGGCGCCCATGGTGTTCAACAGCGCGCCCTTCGCACCGTCAAACTCCTTGTGCACGATGCCGCATGCACCGCATTTCTCGTCGTAGAACTCCGCGTCCACAACTTTCCAGCGCGCCGTGCGGGTCTTGCGCTCCGTGTACTGCGCCACCTGCGCCGGCGCAATGTACGCGCTGTTCGGGTGCGATCCGCCCAGCGTTTCATTGAGAGGTAGTGTTGTTGCTGACGATCCCGTAGGTGCTGTTGAGGTTGTCGTCGTGGTGATGGAACGGCGCTGCAGCATTTGCAAGTACGGGTCGGTCTTCACAGTCGGCTTCGGGACGTCAGTGCTCCCAAGTACTGTATTCGCGTCGGTCTTCACTACTACTGGCGGTGGTGCTGCTGCTGCTGCTGTTGCTGATAATGAGACACTCTTGCTGCTTTGCTGCTGGTCCTTGACTGGAGCTGCTGGCACTTTCGCTTTCGCAGCCGCCTTGCGCACGCGCTTGTCGCGAATGTACTCGAGCATGCGCTTCTTCTGGTCCACTGGCAGGCTCTTCCACGCAGCTGTCTACAACACCATTGCAAACATGGACACTTAGCATTCAGCGTGCTTCCACATAGCAACGTGCGTGAGCATGGACGCACCTCTTTGTACGGGTACTTCATCTGAATCGCGTGGAAGAGCCGATGCACCTGCTCCAGCAGCGGCAGCTTCTCCAGATCCTGCAGTCCGTACTGGTTCTCATCCGTGTGTTCTTCTTCGCCTTCTCCTTGCAGCGCAGGCGTCTCTATTGTCTTCGCTGCTGTTTTGCTGTCGTCATGCGCATGAGCAGCTCTTGGTGATCGTGTCGCCTCGTCCGCCATGTTCAGCGGCTTTGTGGTTTGCTATTTTATTTTCACCATCGCTGCCATTGAAGCTCACCAGTCGAATATAGCGTGGCTAGCGCTGCTTTATTTAGGTGGGACACACTAATGATCAAAAATGTTTTCGTTATTGCTTATATGTATATTTGGCATTTGTATGAAGATGAAGCATGTTTTCGAGTCGATCAATAATAGCACAAATCAATAGCAAAAGATGTTGGCAGCGAAACGAGGCTACCCCGAAAGTAAGGTTGCTCACACTATTCTGCATTGTGATCGTACTCGATCGCAGGAGCATTTTCACATTTGTGTCTGAAAGCAGCAAGAACAAGGAACAGAAAATGGCGGATGTGGAGGCGCAACAGGCAAGCGTCGCGGCGCCAGCGAGCGACTCCGCGCCGTTCGTAACCGGCAGCATCAGCCTCCCATCGGCAGAGGAGAACACGCTCGACGAGCCTGTCTCGGCCACCATCGTACGTTCGCCTCTTTGTCTGGCGTTGTGTATAATTCTTCCTCCTTCATCAATGTTGCTCTCAATTGAGCAAATGGATCCAACCTTTTGGTCTGATCGTCCCTGTTTGCTGACTTGCATCTCTGTCTTGTGCGTGCGCTTTGGTTGTATGAACAGCTTCGTGATGTGCGCCTCGTGGCGGGGAAGCTGAAGGTGGTGCTGATGCCCCGCAACACGTCAGAGGAGACGCTCAAGGCACTTCGAGACTGTAAGCAACTGACTGGCTTCTGCTGATGCTGTTTGGAAGGCTTGAAGCGTGCAACTGACTGACAGCAATGTGCTTTGAAACAGGGGATCTGTGGGGACCGCTGATGCTCTGTTTGTCGCTTTCCATGTACGCCCGCTCTTTTGTCTAGTCTTTCAGTTGCGTATGTGTGGAATGTAAACTGAGCTGACGCCTTCGCTTGTGTCGCTTTGCGTGGGCGTTTATGTTCAACAGCATGCTGAGCATGACGGCTCCTGCGCACCAGTCTGCGATGGTGTTCACCGGCGTATTCGTCGTGGTCTGGGCGGGCGCGGCCATCGTTACGATCAACGCGCAGCTGCTTGGAAGCACCATGTAAGGCACATCCCAACCGTATCGTCAGAAGCACAGTCTTGACTTGTTTAGACCCCATTCAACTGACCCGAACCTCTCATTTTGTCATCGCGTAGCTCATTCTTCCAGAGCGTGTGCGTGCTGGGCTACTGCGTGTTCCCGCTGAACATCGCGACACTGCTCTGCATGGTGCTCAGCGTCGTGGTCTCGCACGTGGTGCTGCGGATGTTCATCGTCGGCGTCGGCTTTGTCTGGTCCACGAGAGGTAACGAGTCACTATTTCTGAACCTCTTCGCTGTGGAAGGTTTTGAAGTTCTTTGCTGCTACTACTGGGTTTGAGATACTAAACCTGTTCTGTTTCTGGTGTTGTGGACTTGTGGCCATACAGCGTCCGTGGTGTTCATGTCGAAGCTCGTGCCGCCCAAGCGCAAGGCGCTCACCGTGTACCCCGTGCTCCTCTTCTACCTGTTCATTAGCTGGATGGTGCTGATCCAATAAACTAACGTACGCAGTTTCATACTCTCGTAAACACACACACACACATAAACAGCACGCATTCACATTAACACATCACTTTCCTGCTCTTGGCTCAGATTTCCTATTCAAAGGCACCATCTTGAAAGTCATACTTTGGTCAAGATTAAAAGAGTGTTTGTCGTCAGCAAAGTACTTTGTTCTGCTTTGCCACTCGCTCACTTTCTCCAGCCATCTATCTATCTGTTGCTCACTTTCTCATTTCCACAAAATCGACTCACAAGCCAAAGCCAAGAAGCAAGCATGAGCGGAACTGCGGCGCACCAGCTGGAGAAGCTGATCTCCGACATCGAGACGGACTTGGGCATCGACGCCAACACCCCAATCGGTGACAAGAAGGAGGAAGCTGCGCCTGCTACGGAGCAGAAGCCCAAGGCCGCGAAGAAGGAGAAGGCGCCAAAACCAGCCAAGAAGGCAGCCGCGCCAGCGCCTGCCGCCGACCAGGCCGAGATCACGAAGCTCGACATCCGCGTGGGCAAGATTGTCAAGGTCTGGAAGCACGACACCGCCGACAAGTACGTTCAACTGTTCTCCTTTTGCTACTCTTACGCGATAGTGTGCGTGACGGATTGACTGACTGACTTGTGCTTGTGTTTGACTTCTTGGCGATGATCTCCAAAGGCTCTACTGTGAAGAAATCGATGTAGTACGTTATGCATTGGAGTGTATGAGTATCCTGTGTGCACATGTGCGTGTACTTATGTTGTGTCCCTGTCCATGCGTGCTTGGTCTTTTCTTTCATTGCAGGGCGAGGACGAGCCACGCCAGATCGCGAGTGGCTTGGTGTACCACTACTCGCTGGAGGAGATGCAGGACCGCCGCATCCTCGTGCTCTGCAACCTGAAGCCGCGCAACCTTGTGGGCTTCAAGAGCCACGGTATGGTCATGTGCGCGGCCGTGCCGATTGAGGGTGGTAAGGAGAAGGTCGCGTTCGTGGACCCGCCAGCGGACGCCAAGATCGGCGAGCGCATCGTGTTCGACGGTCTGACCGGCGAACCGTACACGCCAGCGCAGGTGGAGAAGAAGAAGGTGCTCGTGAATCTCGGCGACGACATGAAGACCGACGCGAACGGCATCGCCAAGTGGAAGGAGCACGTGTTCGGCACCTCAGCCGGTCCGTGCACGGCGCCAGTCGTCAACGGCGTCATTAGATAAGCGAGCGCAATGCGTTGACTGGATAACGTTGGTCTGCAGCCCAGCTCAGTATGCTGCTCTTGTTCCTTCCGTGTGTGTTGTTAGGATACGAGCGTAAGGATGATAGCGGTCAAGGCAAAATGCACACAGTTTTATTACAAAAGGGTACCTTTGTTTTTTTCTAGAACGTCAGGATGACAGCGATGTCTTAGTTGCGTTTGCGCTTGATGCGTTTGCTATCGGCTGCTGTCTCCTGTTCACTCTTGGCGGCTTTGCTCGATTTCTTCTTTGGTGCAGACTTCTCTGCTTTCTTCTTGGACTTCTTCTTGAGCGGAAGCTGCACGAACTCGTCTTCTTCGTCCTCGTCCTCCTTTTCTTCCTCTTCGTGCGCTTCTTCGACAACACCCTGCTTCTGCTTGGCCTTTGGCTTGGACTTGCTCTGCTTTCTGGTGTTATCATTCTTCTCGGTGGACGATTCGGAAGACGAAGGCGACTCGAGGGCGGCGTCTTCAAAGTCCTTCTGCATGCTCTGCTCCAGATCCTCTTGCGTGAACGACTTTC
Source organism: Globisporangium mamillatum (assembly GCA_038050575.1). Taxonomy (NCBI): domain Eukaryota; phylum Oomycota; class Peronosporomycetes; order Pythiales; family Pythiaceae; genus Globisporangium; species Globisporangium mamillatum. The sequence goes on from JALBYZ010000048.1 coordinate 21,695, forward strand.
CACTCTTCTTGTCATCGTCCTTGCGCTTTTTGCTCTTGCTTTTGCGTTTGGACACAGTGGGAGACTTCACGACAACTTGCCAGCTGCCTCCAGTGGCACCAGCGCCAGGAAGGTCTTTGCTTGGAGAGAACAGCATCACGCTCGTGTTCACGGCTTCGTTGAACTCTTCTTCCTCTTGAGCCACCGTTCGCTTTTCAAGGACACGGAGGGGGCTCTCGACGGCCGGCAAGCTTCTTCGACGTCTTCGTCGTCTTGCAGCAATCTTCTTGGCGTTGGCTCCGTTTACCTCTTCGCGCAGACGCACTGCCGAGTCTGGCGGCTCCATCGGAGTCTCACTCACATCCAACATGTTGTACGGAGTCGTAGTTGGAAGTCGAGACGGCGATGGCGTCTTTGGAGGGGTAGCTGGCGCCTCATTCGATGACGACGACGGCGGCTGTGCCACTCGGTGCAGCTGCTGCTGTTGCTGTTCAAGCTGTTTCTTGTGGTGCAGCTCGAACTGACGCATATCGTACTCGACTTCCATCGCCATCTGCGGATCGGCACTCAAGATATCCTTCACCTCCTGGCGATACAGCTTGAAGAGCTCGTGGAAATAATGCTGCAGATATCGCATCAACGGACTGCGCTTCGACTCGAGCTTGTGCTTCAGCCCGATGAGAACAGGTACGACGTTCTCCAGGAAGTTCTTCTTCGACATCTTCGAGAGAAGCTTGCCTTTCGCAGCCGCCAGTTGGGTCGCGACACTCCCGCTGTTCGCACTTGGGTCCGTGCCCGCATCGATCCCTTCTTCGCCGTCAATATCGTCGTCTCCGTCCTTCGATGACGACAACTTGATGTCGGACGAGCATAAGATCGCAAACGTGTCTTTCAGCACCGCCTCCGTGCCGTTGTCCGTGATTTGCGAAGGGTTCTTGCACAGCGGGAGCTTGCCGTCCGTCACTTCCTCCAGAATTTCATTGCACAGTTTCATCGAGATCTGCAGCTTCTGTTCGTCCGACATGTTCTGCAGCAAGAATCTGTACAGCTGGAAGCGTTGCGGGAAGCGCGCGTTGCCAGGCAAGGCGATCTCTTCGACGCCGTCGCGGTCAAGCGTGAAGTTCACTCGTCCTTGGTAGTTGTTGAACACGAAGATCATCTCGATGAATTTGTTGGAGAACAGGTGCGGGGACTTCTGTCGCAGCGGTCCACATAAAACATGTCGCGCAAGGTTGGAAAGTTCTTCATCTTCGTCCACGACGGCACGAATGAAAAAGCGCAGGAGAGATTCACGCCACTTGATGTAATCCTGCAGGATCAGCTGGGAGAACAGCAGCAATGCACTTCGACGAATCAGCGGACTGTCATCTAGAAGCGACAACGCGATTGTTGGAATGTACGCGTCGACCAGCGAAGTGTATCGGATGCACAGGTCGCCCAGGATCAGCAAAATGTTCGATCGAATGTCTTGGATTTTGCAAGTTCGCAGCTCGCGAATCAGCATTGTGATACAGTCCTTGGCGAGGTCCTGGTCGCGGAGGCAGAGCTTTCCCAGCGTCACAAACGCACAAACTCGAATCGGAGTTGGGATGTCGGTCGGCTCGACCGGATCAACGGGGTCTTCTTGTGGTTCAGCTTGGGAGCTTATTTGGTTGGCGGCAATTCGAGGGAGCAAGAACAGCTGCACCAGCGAATGGACACCGGCGCTGACAGGTAGCAGGGCGATCTCAGTAGGATCGCGGCTCTTGTCGTCGTCCTTGTTGAACTCCAGCAGCGCGACTTCACCGATGCAAATCAACTGTTTCTGGATCAGCTGCGTTTGATTTACAACACGCTGAGGGTCCGTCTCGAAGCACAACCGAAGACTCGTCTCACACTGCTCCAGCAGCTTCTTCCCCCACCCAAAGCTGATCTCTCGGCTCGATTCCGTACTTGACGCTTTCGATTTACAGATGCTGTTCAGAGCGAGAACCGCGTCTGCAATCACATTCAGCGGGATGGTGAACGCATGCAGCGAAGCCAAGATACCGTCGGCAATTGCCTTCGCGTCTTGTGCGTCGATTACGGGTGACAGCGCTGCGACGACTCGCAAAATCCGCTTTGACCCATTGTTGAATTCAACGGGCAGCTCTTGCTGCTGAAGCTTGTTCCAGCATGCCACCACGACATCCAGATTCTGTTTGTCAACATTTGAGGCTTTGCCCAGCTTTCCCGTGTGCGCGAGTTCTTCCAGAACAACCCAACTAAAGTCCCAGAAACGAGTGAGGTCGGTGCCTGAGTCGTCCGTTTTGTCGTCTGCGGTAGCCGAGTTGATACATTCCTTGATCGCGTAGATGCACGCGCGAACGATCTTCTTCATCTCGACCTTGTCTTCTTTGATGAGAATCCGCAATGACTTTTGGACGCACTTGACCATCACGCCATCAAGGTGACCCGCGAGATCCCAGACGGATCCGAATGACTCGCGCTGTGACTTGTTTTTTCTTGCGTCGAACCACGACAAGACCCTCTCAAAGATCAGTCGGTTGGTCCATTCCAAAGAGCACGCTTGGACGCTGGCTTCAGGATCCGCGCACAACGGAAGAACTCCCAAGTTCCAGAGCTTTTGGACTTCTGGGTCGTGAGGGAACTTCAGGAGAATCGCCGAGAGCGATTTGATCGCCTGAACACGGACCATTAGCGATGAATCTGTGCACTTCGAGTGGATGTCGACCAGATCTTTCCGCATGGATGAGCGAATTGGGCCGGGACGAACAATCAGAAGCGCTTCAAGGGCTTGGACAGCAGCCTTCCGAACAAAAGTCTTTTCGTCCGACAGGCTCTCTCTAAAAAGCTCGATCAGGCGTCGCATCAATGGCGTCTCCTCCATCGTTTTCTTTCCGTCCAAGCTGGTGGTGCGCGCGTACAGAAGTTTCTGGAGGGAGACCGCGATCAACTGGCTGTCATCCTTTCCTTGCTCTCCACCCACGTCTTCGCCGTCGGCGTCACTGTCAGACTCATTCATTTCTTTCGCTTCGTTATGCAGCGGCATGCTTGATAGACATAATGTCAACGCCGAAGAAATCCCCGCGATAGCCTTCGCACGGACGGCAGAAATCTTGTCTCGCGACCGATCGATGAGGATATCGAGCAGTGGTCCCACCCCGGAGAACGCAATCAGATCGTGAGAGACACTGTCCAAAGTCTGCCAAAACTCCGGCTGCAGAACAAACTTGCCGATCAGCTCCACAGCAAATTGCCTGAACTTGGCGTTCAGGTTTCGGGAATAGCTTGTGAGAAAGCGTGCGAGTCGAACCCGTTCTTCCTCTTGAAAGCCACCACGATTGTTCGGCTCCGTACTCCCATTAACTGCAACCGAGAAGGCGTACGCAAGAACGCGCTGTCGCTCTTCTGAGCGTTCTGGTGCTTTCAGGCAAACGTTCTGCAGCAATCCCAGCCGCAAAAGCGAAAGCTGGTGCTCAGTCTCTTCGCGCTCAGCGTCGTCATCACCCGCGTTGTCGCGAATGGTGCGCTCCATTCGAGCAATAATGTCGATCGCCAGTCTGTGGAAACGCAGCGCGCAGCGGTTTTCGATCGCCAGCGGCTCTTGCAGCGTGATTCCAGGAACGTAGCAATGCGCGACGACGCGAGCAATGTGAATGGCGTTACCATGAACGCCATTCAGCAGCTTCGACAGCACCCTGAGCGATTTATCCGAGACTGCCTCACCTGTGTCGTCGTCCGGAACCGCAGTTTGCAGCGTGATCACCATCTCGATCGTAGGGATGATCGACTCGGTACTCGATGCGAGCGAAAAGTTGTCCAAAAAAGTCGCCATCATGCCGAACAAATCCAGTCCAAACTTCGCGAGCTTTTGCTGGATCTCCGTGAAGTCTTCGTTGTCTCTTCGCTTCGCTGCGATCTGCTTCTCCTTCAGCGTGCGTTGGCGGACGGACACTCGTCGTGTGCTCAAGATGCCGTTCTCCTTGGCTCTCTTGATCGCATCGTCTCGCATCATGGCGATCCATTTCTTCAGGACATCCAACACCTGGCGGTAAACGTATGGCATGAAAAGCCCGTACGCAGACCCGCCAGGGATCTGCAGCCACGTCAGATACACTTTGCTGGCGAGCAATGCCTTGGCGAGCGCTCGTCGCTTTTCGTCGTCGTCCAGCTTCGCATACACGTCTCGGATGTTGATAACCGAGTGCAGCAACGTGAAAAGCGTGCGGTACGCTGCTGAGGAGTGCGTGCGCTCGTTCTCGTCTCCAACGATGGTGGTGATCGCTTCTTCCGACGCGAAAAACTCCCACAGATGCGCGACCTCGGGCTCGGTGATCGCATTGTTATCCAGACTGAAACTCTTGTTGCGCGCAACTTCTTCCTGGTTCTCCCCGATCGCAGCGAGATGCTTGTGCAAGTACTTTGTGAACGCGCGGTCAACGCTGCGCAGCTGGCTCACCGACACATTATCGACGAGATCTGGGAAGAGCGCGTCGCCTGCAGTTGCGGTCTCTCCTGTGGCGCTAGTAGTGACGACTGCCGTGCCACCAGAATTGAAGAGCGACGTGACCATGTCTTCGGGCACATCCTGAAGCTCCAGCGCCCGCAGCGCCTTCACAAGCTCCTTCTCCAGCTCCATCGCGTGTTGGGTCGTTCGATAGCTCTCGTGCGTCGGCTGCTGCTCCTTCGCTGCTTCGAGCGGCTCTGCGTCTTCACTTCGCTTCGCTTCACACGCGTTGGTTGCGCGCGAACGAACTGCTCAAGTGGGCGAATGCGTCAAATTCAAAAAGCGGCGTGGAGGCTACTAATCGAGCTGCATTCACTCTGCTTTTGCGGAATAAATCTTTCGTGTAGATATGGCGCGCCAAACAGTATTATCTCAATAAAATTTGAATATAATACTGTGGGAAGTGCCATATCTACACATATAGTACTGTATTGTCAGGTATATGCCCCCCAAACATTGAAAACAACATTGACCAGGCTGGTGGCAAGCAAACATTCAATCCAGCAAGAAGAGCGAACGAAGAGGCTGAGCACGTGTGGGCTGGCGTGGATCCATAGACACATAAACATATTGTAGAGATGATGAAGCGCACAGCGGTGAAGAATCAGCAGTGGATGCGCGATCCCGTAGCTAGGCGCCAGGCGGTTCTGCAGCAGCAGCGCCAGGCACGCCGCGATCTCGCGCTCCACACGCGACAGCTGCTCACGGACGAGGATCCAGCATCGTCTTCTGAAAACGAGAACGGCAGTAAGCACCGGAATTACAGGCGCCACCAAAGTCGCGCTGCAGCTGCACCACATATAGGCGGCATGGAGACCAGCAGTACGTACGGTAGCAGTGGCAGCAATGGCGACAATGCAAGCGAAGCTGAAGCAGCAGCTGCGCCGAAGCGCAAGACCCGCGAAGAGCGGGTGAAGCAGCGGCGAGAGCACTTTGCAAAGCAGCTGATGGTGCCCGAATGGATGATTGACATCCCACGCGACCTGAACGGTAGAGGAAGCGAGCTTGGCGCCGGGTGGTACGTCCTGCCGCGTCCCGAGGGGAAGCGCTGTCTGGTGATCGCGAACGGGTGGGTTGTTGAGGCATCTTTCTTTGTGTCAGCGTTGACATCACACTCGCGTGCATGTTCGCTGACGTTATGCGCGTTTGCTTGTTTGTCTGCTGCCATATTTCATCGCGTGTACTATAGTGGCGTTACGATTGCGCGCATCCAGTCCGGGAGCGTCTTCAAGAAGTTCCCATCCGCATTGCCAAGCGGCTCGCGTCGCACGAACAAGACGACCGAATCGTACTGCATCTTGGACTGCATCTTCCAGGAGCACGACTCGACTTTCTACGTGCTCGACGTCATGTGCTGGAAGGTAAGGGCTTGATACCTGTTCCTGACACTTGCTCTTCCTTGCGTATTGGAACATCAGCTGACATGATACGTTCTCTCTCACACACGCTTGCACAGGGATACTTGCTGTATAACTGCACGACCGAGTTTCGACTGTACTGGCTGCGAGACAAGCTATCTGAGGGTGACGTCTCAACGATCACATCGACGAACCCGTTTCGATTCATGGTTTGCAGTGCTGTCTTGCTTCTGGATGTTATCGGCTGTGAACTCACGTGCTTGTTGTCGCTCCTTGTACTGACTGTTACAGCCCATTCCGTGCTATGAAAGCGACGAGCATGGGATCACGGAGGCATACTCCACAACATTTCCATTCCTCAAGTGAGTTTGAGCTGTGGGGATGCAGGTGTGGACTGGATAGCTGATAAGCTCACTTTTTGTTTTGACTTTTGCAGGGATGGACTGCTCTTCTACATGAAAGCAGCGCACTACGAGCTCGGACTCTCACCACTTGCGCTCGTTTGGAAAGACGCGAACACGAGCAGATATTTCGTGTACACGGAGAAGCCGAACATCGTGCTGCTTTTGGACGAGGCCAACAACTTCGTTACGCTGGAAGGCATCACGCTGTTCACTGCTGATCCAGAGTTTCTCAAGCAGCACGAGGTATGCTCCACACATACACTCACACCGTGTTCGTTGTTCGTGTTCATGTCGATTGCAGTGCTTTTGTCTCATCATGCTTTGCTTCTTCACTTTTGTGCCTGTGAACTGGGTGTATGTAGCTCAGCGAAGGCGACCTGGCAAAGTTCTCTTTCGAGCACGGCTACATCGATGCGGATCAGAAGCCACACTTGGCGGGGCTGGCGTTTGACAAGCGGTGCTCGCCTCAACGCGCGCTTGCAGACAGCTGGACGAAGATTTTGTTCCAGTACAACGCGAGGTCGGGCGGCGTCCAGATCGAGCACATCCTGGAGGTGCGTGCATGCATCATCGCTAAACTCGCCCACTGGGTACATCTTTGACTTTTCTAAGTTTGCTGGTCTCACCGACTTCCTTCGTTGCTGTTGTGCTTTTGAATGCGCGAATGTAGGCTGCCAAGACGAAAGCTGAAGGGATCCCAGAAGTCGCCATGGAAGATTGAGCGTCATCTTCACCAACCAACAGTATTTATCAGGAGCGATAGGAATAGTCTTTGACTCGCGCAGCCTGCTTGCTCTCTCCACGAACGATCATGTTCCCTCTGAAAAATGGCAGCGCAGCTTGTGGTCGTTGGTTGCTGCTCTCGGAGGATTTCGCCTTGGTATGAGACCGCTTTGCCTCGTGAGAGTTGAATACTTCGTTGATATCTGTCAGATTCTCTCTCGACTGTTTCGACGAGACCAGATCTGGAAGCTGCGGCTTTTTGTGCCTTGAGTTGCCTTTCTGTCGCAGACGCTGGGGTGTTAACGCAGGGAGTAAATGGTTTGGCGAAGAAGCTGGTGAGACTGGTGGGGGATACACGAATGGTGTTTCGACTCGGTCTTCGTCGTCACCCGCTGCACTCTTTCGCTGTAGTCTGACGATCTCAATTTCGCTCGGGATGTGACCACTTCTCCTGTTTTGAGACGACCGCACTGACAATCCCATGAGCGCATTGAATTTCCTGGAATCACGAGCCAAGTAGGGTTCTTGTTCAATCTCGTCCATCACCAGGGTCTCCGCGAATGGCACAGTGTATGGAGCGGTCTTCAGACGAGCGCGTCGTCGTCGCTCGCGCTCCAAGCATCGTCGTTGGATGGACGGCAAGAATTCCTCTGAGGGCTCATTCGTTGATGAAAAAAACGGCTCGAACGAACTGTACAACTCGGCCAAGTATAAGCGCCGCTCTTCCTCGTCTCTCTCTAGCAAACTCCGTTCCTTCTTGACCAACTGGGATCGTCTGTCCTCTGCAGCCATGAGGGCTTGCTCATTCAGTTGCAGCCGCTTCGTTTTCGCCACCGCCTCTCGGAGTTCTCTGCGCACTTGTAGTGACAGCAGATCTTCTCTTTCCATCTCAAACTGCTCTCCCACCAGTAGCTCTAATCGTTTCTTTTCCTTTGTTTCTTCATCGAGCATCTTCTCGGGCTCACTGGCGATCCGCTTCAGCTCTTGCTCTTCGCGCCGCCTTGCTTCAAGCTCGGACTGGTGGATGAGAACTTTTCGAAGTTCAACTTGGCGGACTCGTCTCATCTGTAGCGCTTTGTCCTCTTTTTCTTTCTCAATCCGCGCTCGCTCGGCTCTCTTCTCTTCCTCTGCCAGCCGCTCGGCTTCTTGCAGGTCTAGGAGCCGCTGTCTCTCGCGCTCCTGCTCTAGCCGTTCCTCTTCTTCGATCTCTTCGTCGCCGTTGTCGATGCCGCTCCCAGACTCCCACGCACTCGACGGGATGCGAAAGCGCGGGGGAAGGTTACCGAAAAAGTACGAGCGGCTGAAATCGGTTCGCTTAGGGGGCGTGAGTGACTTGCCGTGGTCTTCGTCGTCACTCTCCGTCTCCGCCATTTGAATATTGAAGTCTTGCGAGAGCGCGTCTTCAAAAGCCATCAACTCGATTTCCATCGCCGCTCTCCTACTTTCGTCTCCAGTATCAGATCCACTCATTCTCTCTTTTTCAAGGTGTTCCTCAGAAGCGTCTGCGCTTGCTTGTTCTTCACCAGCGCTGCTCTGCTCTGTTGAATTGCTTTGAGCAATCTCTTCGCTCTCATCAGTCACTTCAGTTGGAGGCGGCTCAAGATCCGGAAAGTGAAAAGAGACCGATAGTGGTCGAGGTAGTGTCTCGAACACAACAGGAGCTGGGGGCTTCCCGTACTTTGCAACGCTCGTGATGCGGCTCTTCCGCTTCATGTAGAACAGCTTCCTCTTCAGAAAGGTTAATCTCACTCGGTCGGACTTGAAGTACGCCTTCAGGAACTCCTCGCTGCTCAACTCTGCGCCATCTTCATCGCCAATCTCTCGTGCAATCATCTCACGAATCGACGCATCTGCAGCAGCCTCTTCCACTTCCTTGTTCAGGAACTCTTGGCGCGACTTGTTTCCTGTAGCTTTCCACCAAGGGACAAACTTCCCGGCTAATGCGAGCAAATCGAAATCCTCTAAGCTCGCCCCCGAGAGGTCTGGCAGTTCGATCTCCTGTGTCATTGCTGCGACGTGGATGTCAGGATCCAGCAGTGCCAGCGCAATTTCTTTCTCTCGATTCGCCAAACTGGTGTGCTCCCACGACATGACGTTCTTGGATTCTTCGGAAGCAGCCCACGCGAATTGCTCAAAGATGAACGGTTGGCGTTCACTTGCATCACTATCAGGAGGGTCACCTTTCGCCAGCTTCCGTTCAATGTCCTCGACAACTTGAAGCCGTTGCTTCAAATAGAGCATCCTGGCTTCGATTCGTTCTTTTTGCAAAGCTGGTTCTCCAGCACCGCCGTCAGAGGTAGGTTGTCTGCCGCAGGAGTACCAGATTGCGAAGTCGTGCCACTCAGTGGAGCTTGACACGCCGATACAATCAGATGGAGGGATTGTAACACCTCTCAGACCCATCTCTGCGTGAACTGCGGAGTCTGCGGCAGCAAAGCCGAGTTCCTCAAGCAAAAATCGTTCTCGGATCCACTGATGGCGGTTATACGAGGCTGAAAACCATTGAGTAAACGCGTGAACCACAATCTGGACTTTTACTTCGAAGATGTCGAAATCCTTGAGCGACGGAATGAGAACCTCGTCCCTTTCTGCGTCCTCTTGAACACATCTGGACTTTGTTGCTGCCATCAACTCGATCCGGCGCTGGGCTTCAGTTAAGCCATTCCATTCGAGAAACGGCACGTCGTACTGCGCTTGACCACTCTTTGTCATCCTCTCTCCTGCATTATTCACTGGCGAGCCTTGTCGGCGACGGCAATTGCTTGCTTGGAAATCAAGCATGAGAACTGATTCGTCGTCTAGCTCTATAAGCGATACAACTGACACTTTCTCTTGGATGCCGATGCTACCCCGAGCACCACGTTTACTTGCCACCAAATCGTTCTGCGTGGTGCTCTGATTTGACACGCCTAGAGAATCGCGATAGACATCCTCTGCAGCGGCTGACTCTCTGGTGGTGACCACGCTGCATTGTGTTTGTTTCTTCGTGGTGTCCGCTGGGTTAAAGCGACTTCGGTATACACGAGGCTTCGCCTTACTAAAGGTACTTGGTACAGAGCTCAAACCGGACACAAATGTCTGATTTGCATCCTTCTTCATCTGATAAACTTCTGTTTCCACTTTGGGAATGCATGTCTGCTCAGCAATCAGTTCTGGAGTGTGTAGAATCGGAGCTGCTGGGGCACAAGTCGCGTTTGTTTTTGAGTTGCTTGCACGCCGATCTGGATATGTTGGGCTCGACTTCCTGGATTGAGTCTCGAAGTGTTCAGAAGAGTAAAACACTGGTAGATCAGCTTTGTCGTCCAACTCGGGTAGCCCGACATCGATGTACGCTGTTTTACTTGTCGCTGGTCTTTTTGAGGGAGATCGAGATTTAAGAGGTTTTCGTTGTCCCTTCCCATCGATCCCAGGCAAAGTGATACGGATCCGAACTGCTGCTGTTGGATCGATCAATGAGTCGATCCCTTGACTTTCCTCACTCTTTGAATGTACACCAGCGGCAGAAGATTGAAGCGCACTCTCTTGCTCATGCTTTCTCGACAGCTCCCTGCCTTGACGCACTCGCTCTGTGACCGCATCTCTGTCGCCTTGGACTAACTGATCAAGTAGTTCAACGCATTTCCCCACGCATGCAAAGAGTTGGACGGACCTAGTTCAAAAGAAAGTAAATGTGGCGTGAGTACCTCAGAAAATGGAAATTGCGTTCGGTGAGAGCCAACCTTACCCTGCAGCGTCGGACAAAAAGCACCCCCTGACACTGTCGTGGACTCTGATTCTTCTGTGCGGGAAGAATAACTCGAGACTGAAGCACCAGATCAGTACAACGCCATCCTGGTCGCTACTCACCACCCAAGAAAATGCCTCCGCAGATGTCAGCTGTGCTTGAGTGACATCGTTACCTCCACTGGACTCACATTCGATGTGTTGCACTGGTGTTAGATGTAAATCAATAGAGTGGAGAGGACGTTTCACGACCACGATTCGATTCAGATGTTGCTGCTGTGCTTGGGATGAAGTCGCAATCGGTGGGAGTCTCCAGCATTCGACGCCGCCACTTTCAAAACCGCAGAAGAGGAATTCTGGTCGCATCAAACGGATCGCAGAAACACCGGGAGAGCATGTGCAAAAGCAGGCTTGCAGCTCCCAGTCAAACGACAATGCCTGAAGCGGGTCACGTGTCTGTGTGAGTAGCCATATTTTGACTTCTCCGCTGCAGCTGACCGATACAAGTGAAGGCGAGCTTGGTCGAGTCGCCAAAGAGCTGCTGCGCTCACAAAGAGCGGATATCCTGCAACCCACCAAGAGGAATGAGTGCATGAGTAAGGAACGACAGGTTTCGATCGCACTTTTTTAAACATACCTCTCATTGTGCGCTTCCCGTTTCCCGCATGTGTGATTTGTCTCAAACGTGATGTTAACGATTGAGATCGTACCGCGAGCATCTCCAATTGCGATGAACCGCTCACTATTCATGCGCAATGCCGTCATTGCTGTTGCTTCTGGCTCATCATTGTCAGCTTGCACCAGTACTCGCACTCGCTCGTCAGAAGGAACGTATCCCTGAGCCATTCCGTTGGACCACAGGACAACAAGCCGCTCACCGATCGAAAAAATATCCACAAGTCTCACACCAGTGATATTCGAGGTGTCTTGTGCTGTCTGAAGGTAACCGGGGACCCGCAGCTGTACGTAATGGAAGTCTCTGTTGTCGCTATCCAGGAGCATGATGCGGGGAACTGGTTTTGCCTGATAAATAGAGACCTTTGAATCTGCTTCTGTGTACAACTTCTTCATCCGTTCGCCTCCCGATGTCGTAACGACGAGTCGACCTTCAGCATTTGGGAGAAACACTTCAACGATGTAAAATCCACTCGAGCAGACGAGAAACACCAGGCTTCGATGCCTCGGTCTCAACTCACTGTGGAACGCAATGTAGCGCTCAGTAAGCGGGTCGACCTGGAGACTCAGCTGCGGACATTGAACTGCATCTTGAGAACTCACTTGCGGACGCTGTCTGGCAAAGTTCGATATGAGGAACTGACCACAGTCGTCGAGAACAAACAGTCCGCGTATCGTCCCTCCAGCTGCCGAGCCTGGTGTTTCAGCTCGTTGAACATCGACACTGTTGTCTGTGTAGCATAAAGCAACGCCGTTGTTGCTTTCTTCTCGTTCGGATACTTTCTTGAGCTCAAGCTCTTTCGCTTTCTTCTGGGCTATGTGAAACTTGCAGATTTTTCTAGCGTGTTATACGTCACAACGAGTTAGTGGCGTGCATCTCTTTTGGTGCTGAAACAGTGCTAAAATGACAACTCACCGTCTGCTATCTGCGAACACGACATACAGGCAGTCCTCAGCTGCGCCATACTCCATTCGTTCGATCGAAGACGTCTGCCCTTGAAAGCAACTTGATAGTAGGGTACACGCTGCTGAATCGATGATGTGGATCCGAGTAGACGTGCACGCCAGTATTCTTTGCCCATGTGTAGTGAGGCAAAAATGGCGGTACATTGGCTTTCGTGTCTACTGGAGGAAACGAGCAGAGGTAAGCGTTAATGGAGGTGAGCTTCGAAGACTTAAGCGTATCAAACTTGCACTGTTTTTTTCTTACCGCCCTCGTCGCTGTGTGGACGCGAAGTATCCCTTTCAAGCCACCCGTCGCTGCTGCGCTGGATGTTGATGCCCGTAGAGCCCAAGCTTTCAGTCCTCCATCCGAGTCAGCAGTGATCAATTCCCGGCGATGCGAGTTCGCTATCGCAGTGAAGAATGTGCCCTCGGTGACAACATGTGACACCACTGACGTCTTCAAATCTGTACTACGGAGGAAGAAGGACGAAGCACCTTCAATTTGTCAACACACTCACAACAAACAACAACAGCAGAATCGGTTCCGCTCACCTCACAATGCGATGCTGCACTCTTCCATTGAGCTCTGTAGCGATGACGGAGTAGACATCAAGCTGTACATCAACCAAAGCTATAAGTCTTTGCCATCGACATTCAAGAGCAAGTCGCCCTGAGAATTACATTACAGGCAAAAGTGCTACGAACCCACGCCAGATAGAGCACGAACTGGAACTGGACATTCGGCTCGGCTTGTAGCGTTGCGAGCAGCTCTCCGCCTGTTTCCAGCAGTTTTCCATAGAGGCACAAGATCGGGCTGCTCGCGACGAGGAGGTGCTGCTTTGTTGGGTTGTACACCGACGAGACCGCATTGCGCAGTGGCACTCGCTCTCCGCGCAGCGCCAGCGTGACCGGAGGCCCGCGGTCGCTCTCAACGACTGCTGCTGCTGCACCCTTCTCCATACTGAATGATCAGTGAGCGAGCGGTAGCGTTGCCGACGAGTCAATTGCACCCGTTAATGATAGGATGAACAGGGTCTTCGCCCCACCAAAGCGTTTCAATTGCAACTGCGACGCTTGGCATCTGTTGGCGATGGACGAGAGTGGCTGGCTAACCACTCCCACGCGGACTCTGCGCAGACCCACATACACAATAACAAGGCGGATCTTGCATGTGAGCCAGCGAACACGCACCGATGCAATGAACATGCGTATACTCACTCACATAAGGAGAGCACCGCGCTCTTTCTATCGTTGTCGTAGACAGACTGCAAGTGACGCAATAATGGTTGCCATTTCCGCACGGAAACTTCAACGCACGATGTTTGGGGTGGGAGAGCTCGAGGTGGTACAGTGTGTCACTCACTTCCGCTAAAGTACGCTTTCTACTGCTTGTCAAAAGACCATCACTCTGCTGTCCGTTCGCTTCGCTTCCAGTCAGTCAATCCAGTTGACCCATTCTCCATTCTTCGCCTACCAAAGGAAGCGGCGCAGACAGCCCAGTGACAAGCATAAGCTCGAGCTCAAGCGAAAGCCACAGAGACACAGAGACACAAGACATGGGACGCACGGGCCAGAAACCACAGAAGAGCGGCCTCGGCGGCTCGCTGCTCAAGACGCAGAAGAAGACGTCGGCTGTCAACACGACCGACATCCAGTCCAGGTATCGATCGCTTCTTTTCTCCTGTGCTTCGTACTTGCTCGGTTTGGTTTGCCTTGCTATCTCTACTCAATGTTCTCGCTTGCTAACGACTCGTTGCGCTCATTTGATGTGTATTATAGTGCTGGTAAGCACGTTTCCGCTCGCGATGGTGGTGACGCCTCGGTCGCATTGGCGTCGTACTTGGAAGGCTCGTCGCTTGTAAGTTTATGCTCTACGCTTGCGTCGCTACAATCGGGATGAGCTGCTTGCAACTAACGCGTGTGCTCGTCTTGTGTGTTCATGTTATAGGATGATTTCCTTGCGAGTGCCGTGCTTGCCAACCGTGAATTCACGGCCGTGCGTGAGAGCATTTTGATCATGGAAGAAGAGCCTGGCGCAATTGTCATCGAGTACGTTCCTGATCGGAGCTTTGATTTTTGACGGTGTCGTATACGCGTTGCTGACGTTATTGTATCTTACGTCATTATATGTGTGCTGCAGGAGAGAGAAGATGCTGGCGCCAGAGATGAGCTTCACGGAAATGAAGGTGCCTCGCCGCCCAGAATGGGACGCCACCACCACCGCGGCAGAGCTCAACCGCAGAGAGAAAGAGAGCTTCATGGAGTGGCGTCGTGATATCGCCATGTACGTGACTGCTTTCTTTTTTGCATCAAGTCTTCTTTAGCGGTTGTATTGAAACGATTTTCTCGCTGATAAACCAAACCATTCACAGGCTTGAAGAATCGTCCGAGGATCTGGAAGTGACTCCGTTCGAGAAGAACTTGGAAGTGTGGCGCCAGCTGTGGCACGTGTGCGAGCGAAGTGACATCATGGTCCAGATCGTCGACGCGCGTAACCCGCTTTTCTACCGATCCAAGGATCTCGATGTCTACGCCAAGGAAGGCGACAACCCGCGCCGAACGCTCTTGGTGATCAACAAGTCCGACTTCCTTGATGAGCGTCAGCGGTATGTGGAAGAGAAGACACTGTTTTGGTGCCAACATCGGTGATAGTCATTCTAATGATTGGATGCGTTGTGCGCGCTTGCTTGCTTGTTTTGTCTGTTTGTAGAACGGTGTGGGGCAACTACTTCACGAACGAAAAAATTGAGTTCGTCTTCTTTTCGGCGAAGAACGCGCAGGACGAGATCGACGAGATCGCAAAGGCGCAGCGCATTCTTGACCGACAAGAAGAAGCTGAGGGTTCGGCCACTGAGGAGGATGACGAAGAAGAGAACGACGAAGACGCCGTTGCTGAGGAGGCAACTGAGCAAGAGATCGCTGAACCAGTCACCGCTGTCGAACCCGCTGTTGCTTCAGAAACCGAGTCGGACGAACACAAGAGCCCATACCCACTTCTTTCGCGTGTGGAGCTGCTGGAGTACATGGACAACATCGCGACTGAGGTGCTGAAGGAGGTCGGCTTGCGCGTGAAGGACAAGGGACTGATCAAGTTCGGCATGGTCGGCTTTCCGAACGTCGGCAAGAGTTCGGTCATCAATGCGCTGCTCGGCGCGTCCACTTTCCTGCACAAGACCCAGCGCGTGGCTGTCGGCGCAACACCTGGCAAGACCAAGCACTTCCAGACGCTGATCCTCTCGGACAAGATCATGCTTTGCGATTGTCCCGGTCTGGTGTTCCCGAGTTTCGTCAACTCGAAGGCCGAGATGTATTGCTGCGGCGTGCTCCCAATCTCCCAGCTTCGCGACCATATCGGTGCGTTTATTTGCTTTATTGCTAATACCTTTTTGACCCGGTTCTAACGACTTGCTTCACAATGTAATGAATTCCAGGACCATGTCAACTGATGTGCTACCGCATCCCAAAGCGCGTGTTTGAGCGAACGTACGGCATGAAGATCCCGATTCGCAAGGCAGCGAAGGAGACGGACGTCGTGGAAGTGTACCCGCTGCTCGAGGCGTTCGCTCGCCTCCGAGGCTACAACACTGCGGGCAAGGGCGGTCCGGACACGTCGCGTGCGGCGCGTGATCTCCTGCGCGACTACGTGAACGGCAAGCTGCGCTACTGCCACGCGCCGCCAAACGCGGACGAAGACCCGGAGGTGTTCGACATCCACTACCTCGCGGTGCAGCAATTCCCGGACCTAGCGCTGGAGGAGCTTGACGCGACCGGTGGCGACGACGAAGAGAAGGAGTTTGCGGAGGCGGCGCTGGACGAGTCTCTGGACTTTGACCGCGCGGTCACGGAGGACAAGCGCCTGGTGCTGAGCAAGCGCCTGAAGAAGCACGGCAAGAAAGGAAGAAAGGGTCGCGACAAGAACCCGTACGAGGACTCGGACATGCCCACTGGCACGTCGGCCGTGCACATCAATCAGGGCGGCAAGAAGCGTACGAACCCGCGCGAGCGATACAACTTGTAGGAAGCCAATGAATGAATGAATTCCTTGATTTTGTAATGAATGAAGCCCAATGCATGCCTTATACACATATACACCAACCAAATCAATAGATACCCCCTTGCTCGCTTGCATTCCAGTCTTCAAATACTGATTGACATCCTCAAGTGATGATAAATAGATAGCCTTGCCTTTCTTCAAAAATTGACTCCTTCGTTGCATTCATCAATTTTCATTTAAAAAAGGGGTTCATATACACGTGGACAAAAGAAACAGAAACCTACTCTTCCACTTGTGTTGTTGCTGGGGTTTGTGCGAGTGTGCGCGCTGTTTTTCTCGTTCTCTCGCTGGTGGGAAATGCCGCAAGAGAGCCCGACTTCCTTCGCCGACTCGCCTGCCGCATTCCATTCACGCCACCAGGAGATTTCTGCTGGTGTTCGGGGTGGGTTGCACTCTAAATGTCTTGCGATCTCATCTCAAAGAGCTATCAGCGGCATCTCTGCCGGCTTACTGCTTCTGATCTTCGTCCATCGTCTCTTCGTTATAAGTAAAGCCTGGGAACTGTGCCTTGCTGCGCTGGGTCTCGCTCATCGTCGTGGTCACGACCGAGTCCACTGGCTTCTCGCCCGTGAACTCAATGTCGAAGTTGCTAGTATCAATCGAGCCGAGGCGGTTTGGCGGCTTGAACTCTGGCACCACTTCCTTGCTCATCACCGCTTCCCAGTCAATACCCTTGAAGAACGGGTGCGACTTGATCTCCTCGGCGTCGGTCGGGCCACTGCCGAGACGGTCGCCGACCTTGCGCGTGAGCAAGCCCGTGAGCAAGTCCTTGGCTTCCGCCGACATGAACGATGGGAATCGCAGAGGTGCGTTGAGGATCTTGTCGTACATGCGCTGCATGTTCTGGTCGTAGAATGGCGGCAGACCGGTGAGCATTTCGTAGATGAGCGTTCCAAGACTCCACCAGTCAACAGCCTTGCCGTGGCCCTTGTTCTCCAAGATCTCAGGCGCCAGGTACTCTGGCGTGCCACAGAAAGTCTTGGTGCCGCCCACAGCGCCAGCACCCGAGACGGCTTCCTTCGAAAGACCGAAATCCGTCAAGCGCAAGTGGCCGTCGAGATCCAAGAGGATGTTCTCAGGCTTCAGATCTCTGTAAATGATGTCGTGCGAGTGCAACGCCTGCAGCGCCAAGATGATCTCAGCTGCGAACAAGCGCGCCTTCTGCTGCGAGAAACGACGGTCCTTCTTCAGCCAGAAGAACAGCTCGCCACCGCCGCAGTAGTCCATGACCAGGTAGAGCTTGTCCGGGGTCTGGAACGCGTACGAAAGACTCGTGAGGAACGGGTGCTTGATGCTCTGCAAGATGCTGCGCTCCGTCTTCGTGTGGAGCAGCTGCGAATATGAGCGTTGTGCAAAACAAGCAAACAAACGTGTTAGTATCTGTGGTCATGCTTGCAACATAATGGAGAGTGACAGGTGTGCAGGCTTACCTGGTTGCGCTTGATCAAGGCAGCCTTGCGCAGCGTCTTCATGGCGTAGATCTTCTTGGTGTCCTTCTTGCGCACCATCATGACCTTGCCGAAACTGCCCTTGCCGAGCACCTTGAGCAAGTCAAAGTCCTCGATCGTGACCTTGGTCATGGGGCGATCCGCACCGCCGATCTCCTGGATCGACATCTGCTCCGCTGGACCCGAGTCGTCCTCGCCGTCCGCTATATAAGTGAGACGCACAACACAGAGGGAACGAGGAGACATTCGAACGTTAGCACATCGTTGCACACCCACATCATCTTCAACACATCACATCAGCACTTACAATCATGATCGTCAGACGGTGGCGGCGGTGGGTTCTGGCCCTGCGCTGGCGCCGGAGGTGGCGCGCCGCCGTACGCGGACGATGGGGCCGCGGGGGCGCTGGCGCCGGCACCGCGCGCCGGGTTGCTGAACTTGAAGCCGCGGTTGTCGCTCTTGACAGGCGGGCGCATGCCCTTGCCGGCTCCACCCTTGGATCCCTTGTTGCCCATGCTTGCTGTCGGAGGAGGTGGTTTTGCTTGCTGGGTGTCGAGTGAGTCGCTTGCGAAATGGACGAGCGAGTCACGGGGCGAGCGAGTGAAGTGAAGGAAAGATGGAGACGGCGAGAGAGCGAGTGGGCGAGGGGGGAGCGTAAGAAAGAGAGGATGTGAGGGACAGTTGCGCCAGTAGGAGAACGAGACGTAGCTAATGGCGCTTGCTTGTGTGTTTGTGTGAGTTCGCGCTGGCTGCTCTGTCTATCTGCACGCTCTCTATCACTTTCGCCTGCACGTAAAGCGTCGGGCGCCGGCGGGGCGGGGAGGGCGGGCGAGTCTGGAGGGGGTGAAATCACTTGGTGTTTGTATGCGGAGAGGGGGACAGTTCGTTCCGCCGCCTTCCGTCCTGTCCTGAGCGTGAACTTCACGGTGAAGCGCTCGACCCAACGACGCAGTCGAGGATCGCTCGCTCGCTGGCTCGCAATCGTTTGCTTGGGTTGTTGCTCTGACCGGGTCTTGTGCGCCGCCGAGGACGCTTCGCGCAACCTACGCGACCGACCAGAATGTAGGTATACTATATCACGCACAACGACCGACCGACCGCCTTCAAAGAAGGCGTTTCAGCGCGACGTTGCGCGAAGGTCGCTGCAACGGAGAGAGGGGATCTATTCAGTTCGTGTCGTGGATTGCACGGCGAGGGTAGAAAACGGGACATGATAAAGAACTTCTATTCGAGCAGGTGCGGTACGCGAATCTTTTTTGGGGAGTTTTTGGTGAGCAACCAACTAGGTTCGCATTTTTCAGTGCGAACTTTGAACGTGCGCGCTGATTTGATTGGCTGAAAAGCCAAGCTCGCAACAATCGCACATGTGCAAGCGACAGGCCACATAAGCAATACAGCGAACCGTATGGTTGTGGCTCTCCTTTTGAAAGCGATTGGCGACTTGAAATCGGCTTTGACAGGATTAGTCGATGCTTTCAAAATCCAAGCAACTTGCCAACTTCGATATTTTCGCATTGTTGCGACCGATTCAATTGCACGACTGACCTGACGGGGAGTCATGAGCCAGCCAGTGAGCGCTCCGCTTGTGCCAACGCTCATCGTTGACACAACTCCCCAACTCAACTCAACTGGATGGATCGAAGTCAAACACGTCCAGACCACAGCTGTCATGAGCTTCAGTAGCTGAGCTGCACTGCTGATGTGTTGTCATGTGCTTCAAACAACGGCAGATGGATGCGCACGAGTTGAAATCGAATTGCTCCAGACTTACTTGACATGGACGGCGCGCTTGCTTGCTCTCGCTCTCTCTCTCTCGTGTGGCGCCACCGCAATGGAAAGTCTCGCGTAGGCCGCCGCACAGACGTTCAGCGAATACCTAACTGGCTTCAAATTCATTGCGTTGCTGCTGCTGCTGATGGAGATTGCGCTCATGCGCGGCTATCACGTTCGGTTGTGCTCATTTCCACCATTGGGCTGTCAGAATGGAGATGCAGTTAGCAGTGCTACAAGCGTCAGGCAGACTGATTGCGACTGGAATGAGCTCGAGTTTGCATTTTCAAATCGAGAGCTGAGAGGTGAGGTTGCGGAAGCCAGCGGTTGGCGATCGCACATTCCTCTCACTTTCGCGTCGACTCTGAGAAGGAATTTGTTTCTGCGGCGTGGATATGCCAGCAACAGCACAACGTCAATCTAGTGTAAATATTCACGCGCAATTACTGTCTTATACTCCAGAAGTAGCTAGCTGAGCACAAAGAGTGTCGCGAAGCAAACCACCTGCGGGGACCAGGACATCAGAGCGAGGAGCGCATTTCCGAAAACCAATGCCACCTCATGGAGATAAAGATGCAGACCACCGGCTTCGCGTCTTCGTTCGACGCACACTCATTCATGCCAATGCAGCTGCCGTTCAAACAGTGAAAAGTGATCAAGCTGGCTTGCTGACACGACAAAGATGGCATAGCGATCTCGGGCTCGCACCAACCGAGTACCCAGGGTCCACTTGCGTAGGAGTGCTCCGAAACAGTAAGTATAATACAGATTCATTGAGGTCTAGAAAAGCAGTCACTTCACGTTTTTACGGCAGTAGTATTGCTAAAATAATGTACTGCGGGTAAAACAGGATTCCTGTCGCAATATGACCAATAAATGTTGTACTACCGTTAGTATTACTTTTCAAATACGGCACTCATCGCTAGACTTTGTGGAAAAGGGAAAACCAACCCTGCATCCATATATTTGGGGCAATGAAGGGTGTATTCCCACCAAGCAAGTATTTTCGAATAATGCTTCCAGCTGTAAAACGTGGTTGGAATTCTTTATCTAAGTTCATACTTCCTGTGCAATCTGGTTCGAAATGCTCGAAAATGTACCCATACTAACATCAGTCAAACCAAAGTGTTGCTAGCATATGATGAGAATTGCGGTTTCTATTATTGTAGGCTCAATATTACTAGTATGTTGACATTACTAGATTTCATTTCGTCTAATACAGTTTTGTTTTGTATTGTCTGAACCCTGCACTAGCGATAGCATGCTCAAAACTCGTTCCAACCAAAAACAAAACGAAACGATGTTGGATTGAACTCAAGTGACTAAAAGGTGGCAAACCGGAAAGAAAAGCTGAAAGGATCGGCAAGCTGAGAACGGTGAGTTCGAGAGCTGTGATAAAAAAACTGCATACAGTGACGAATTCGATTATTAGGAGCATCAACATTTGTGTGTAAGAGTCAAATCCGCATATAAGAGCAAGAGCTTACCTCCTGGCATGTCAGGATGTACACACACAGAGGTCCGCTGACGTGTGCGCTGCGTCGATGTACTTCAAGATCGACGAAACTGGGCAGTCAGGAAAGAAGAGAGTCTCCACAACATGGTAGTCGCGAGGAATGAGAGAGCTGGATTCCCAACCCGATGCGAGGAGGATCTTGAAGCGCTTGCTTAGAGCAGAACGGCCGAGCCGACCTTCCGCGCCGAGATGGACATCCCGTGAACGACCTTGAGGCAGGCTACAGCGAGAACCGTGGTCTCATCAATCATTATGGAGCGCATGGCAAGTTGAGTGGTAGGTTGAGTGGTTGGATCGGAGTGAATTCAGGAAGAGGACTTGGTGTCTTGGTGTCGACCACGAAACATGGGCCTTGATTGTAGAAGTTTGTGCGCTTTGGAATAGACATTTACTTTAGTACACTCTTTTACAAGCAGAGAACTTGGCAAGCTTGTAACCAGTTACCCACAGAAACTAAACCTTGGGATTGGTTTCTCAGTCTTGTTTCGAGCATGAAAAGTGTTTGAAAAACCACACGTAATTGCTACTCAAGATCTAAAAGATCTAAAAGATCTTTATTAGTGGCTAAATTTTCTACAATAAATCCTCTTGTTTGTGTATTTTCTGTCGATGACGCGTCAAGGTGACAAGCCCGCGTCACTTGAGTTAACCTAATAAAAGGATATCTTTTAACAGTCACGAATAACGGTACAGGAAATTGCATTATATATATTTTAAATTGAAAAAGGCAGTGTTAATTAATTTGAAGAGGAGAATAGGATTTGAGGAGTATTTTTTTATTTAAAGGATTTACATTTAAGGTTTTAGAGATTTGCTCACCCACCTCAATTAGTAGACCCTATATCTAGAGATTTATATGTGCGGCTCGGAATTACTTGCACCTGAGCAAATTTCTGCTCATATCTGTTATAATGTATAACCTGTTATAATAAATAATGGCTATAAAACTGGTCATATCTATCATGCATAAAAATGTAGAGTAATTACTATTGATCCGTTATAGACCACACATTGAAGTGAGCAGGTAATCTTGAAACGCTACCTTCTGAGCTCAGGAAGAGAAATTGGCGTAAGTACGCACGTCGACGATTTCTTTGATAAGGCTCATGAGAATTTCCGGAGAGTACCTGAGAGAACACTCAGCCCATAAAGGTGATCTGTGTTCTCCCAGGCACTCTGTGTTCTCTCAAGTACTCTCCTGAAATTCTCATAAACCTGACCAGGAATCGATTCAAATCGGTTGTGTAGATTTGGCTCAATTTTATATAAAAAAATAGTGTCGGCATTCACTACTTCCATCTCCACCACGAATTGCCCAATGAGGAAACGAGCGCAAACAACGGGGTAGTTAGTGCATGCGGCGGTGCGACGCGTTTTCTCTGCCTACTAAGCAACTCGAGTTTGCATTTCGAAAATTGAGCTGGTTAAAAGTGAGCGGAAAGTGCTGGACGCCCGCCCACTCACCTTTCTTCCTGCGCCGAATCTGAGAAGGAATCTGCTTGGCTTGCGCGGGAGACAACCAGGAGTGCACGCACACATTCGCTTGGGCTTATAGTGCTACCATTTCTTTCAATCCAATGCAGAGTCAGTAGTCAATAGTCTCACCAACCGCCTCTGGACACGCTCCAGGGCATCCTTGTGAGCGCATTTACAGATAGCACCCCCCCCTAACAAAGAAGCACAACTTGCATTTTCCTTCATACTATACTGCTTGAATGAATGGCAGAAGAGATCGAGCTGGACTGGTGCAGCCTTCAGTGATCGAGACGGATCACTGGCTTCCGATTCACGCTATCAACCAGCCAGCAATCGTGCTTCGGTGGGAAAGTGAGTGGCTGCTGCAAATTTGCGAGTGTGTCTGTGCTGGTGCATGAGCAAATCAGAACACCTCCGAAACCCAAGCAGCAAACCAGTCCCAGCCCGCCAAGCGTGAGACCGCCGCGTCATCGATGTACGTGTCTCATTCTGGCGCTCATCCGCCAATCAGATCGCTCCACCTGGCCACCTCGCCTCCGTGTCAAAGCAGAAGATCCGTTCGAAATCTGGGGTCGCCGACGCCACCAGATCTGGCGTCGAGATAGATCTTTCTCGCGGCATTTTGGTGTATCTTTTCCCATTCTTAAAAATGAATCAGCGAGCTCCTTCTTTACGATACGATACCCCTCTTTGCCTACGCGCTCGTGATCATTGAGCTCTTCTTGCGTGCGCTCTCGGACACTCCAATGAGTGACTGGGATCCTTTTGTGTTGGCGTGACAAGCACTCGCTCACTCACGTGCCAAATATCGAAGCAGGGAAGGAAGCTGAGAATCTTGAGCCATCAAATGCGCATGCATTTGCTCCAAAGCGTCCCTACACAGAACAGAATCGACCCATTCTTGAAACGGGACAGCAGGTCACGCCCAGCTCGCTTCAACCATCCATTTGTACCTTCTATTTTTAAGATAAAATTAGCAGCTTCATTCTTCATTCCGCCCACCACCTGCAGTCCCTTTCCCTCCATCGATGAGGTCGTCGCATCACCGCCACGCATTCTCGAGAGGCCACGTCCTCGCTGTCACATCGTACTTTAACGGAGTGACACGCTACTGCACTGACCTCGCTCAAGTATCGTTTTTGTAGCAGAATTTACTCAACCGAGAGGTTTCAGTAATCTTTGCCTTGCTGGATTTCTAGGGTTGGTGGCTAGTCGGTGCCAGGTGTGACATGTGCGGTGACCAACGGGGGCAGTAGTGTGTTGACGGCTGGTTGAATTTTCAACTGCTTGCTCTGCTTGGGACTCCTCTGTTTGCTTGCTTGCTTGTTTGCGAGCGCCCTCTGCTCTGCGCTGGCCCTCGCGGCATACTCAATCCCAGTCAAAACGCGCGCCACAACCGCAACCACGGGAGAAGAAGAGAACAAGCAAACTCACACACAAGAAGCCAAACCAAAAGCAAATCACATCCGCCCGTCCATCAGTCGATCGACGCGCCAGAGCACACACACGCGTGCACACCCCAGATCCGGACGCCCACAACCCAACCGGCAACCCGCGCGAGAGATGAAAGACGTTGCGATGCAGCAGTCCCCAGCCGCGATGACGCAGGCGACGCACCTCGGCGGCGGCGGCGTGGCAGTGACGACCGCCGTGTCGCCGTCGTCTGGCGCGACTTCTGCTTCGGCGGGAACAGCCACAGGTGCGAATGCTCATGGCCTCTCGTCGAGTAACAACAACAACAACAATGGGATTCTGCAGCTCGCCGCGCATGACATGGGCACACCCGCGGACGTCGCTGCCGAGATGGAGCTGCTCCACGCCACGAACCGCGACATGTTCTCCTGGCTGCTGTTCAACTCGGAGAATATGAGCGCGCCGAACTCGCTCGGAGGCGCGGGGAGCGGCGGCCTCGACGACCCCTTCCGAATGCTAGGCGGTCCGGACGACGCCGCCAGCAGCTTGCCAATGGCGTTCTTGGCGCACTCGTCGCCGCTGATCCAGTCCAACACGGCCCCAGCGACGGTCGATCCGCTCCAGAACCACCACAACAACCACCACTCGGTCGCGTCGGCGCTTGCCAGTAGCAATGGCCTCGCGACCGCCACGGCAGCGGCAGGATCCCTTCAGGTCTCTGTTCAGATGGGTACGGGCAACGGATCGGCGGACAAGTTGGCGGCTGCCGCAAAGCGCCGCGGCAAGAAGCGCATGAATGATTCCCCTGTCGTCGGAACTCCGCGAACGCCTGTTGGCGCATCAGCAGCATCTGCTGCCGTGGCGACGACGACAGCGACTACGACGGCTGCACCAGCAGCAAAGAAGCAACTCACTGGCAAGGAGAACCTCAATGGCACGCCGATGTCGGCGACTCAAGAAGGACTGCTGCGCCACCTGGAGTCGGCGAACAACGCGCTTGCCCAGAAGCGTCAGTCCTCTGGAGGAGCGAATCCGTCGTCCGTGAGCCTTGCGAGTGGCTTGTCGACTCCCAAGATGGAGAGAGCGTCCAGCAGTGGAAGTGACGACACGCTGACGTCGATCCAGCGCAAGCAGAAGCTGGAGCGCAACCGCGAATCGGCGCGCGAGTGCCGTCGCCGCAAGCGTGAACACATCCTTGGCGTCGAGGAGCGCTGCCGCCAGTTGGAGCGTGAGAACATGGAGCTGCGCGGTCAGTTGAAAGCGGGCAAAGAAGCGATGAAGCAAGAAGAGAAGGAGAAGAACCGTGTGTGTGAAGAGCTAGAGCAGATGATCCAGCGCGGCGCCTCGGAGAAAGAGCTGGCGGAAAAGATTGACAACTTCAAAGAGCAGTACTCGGACTACGGTCACGGACGGCGCTCGGCGTTGAGCTACCACTTGCATCAGATCGAGCGGTTGCTCCTGCCGACGCAGGTCACGAAGATGTGCATCTGGGCGTTGCGCCAAGACGATAGTTTTTGGCAGGATGAGGAAGATGAGACCAGTTTGCCCGTGATTCTCGCCAAGGAGCTGGGACTGACCGAGGAGCAGAAGAAGAAGATTCAGCAGCAGAGGTGCGTTAGCTTTTGTTTGTCGCTGTCCGGGTGTGAGTGAATCTTGTGATGCTGATTTTTATTGTTTGTGTCCTGTAACAAAAAAACAGAGGGTCGATCTCGCTGATCTGCCAGAACTTGAAGAATGCGCTGTCGCTTCTGGACGAGCTGAAGATCGAAGTGATCCAGAAGAACACGACGCTAGACATGGAAATGGACAAGCTCCAGAACATTTTGACGCCGACACAACGCGCTAAAGTACGTATTTGGGTTGATGCAACATGGTCGGTCACATTTGGTGATCATCATCTAATTTGTTGTTTTGTGCTCTCTCAATGCGTTTATCACAGTTTATCGTGTGGGTGACCAACAACCAGGCGTGTATGCACCTCCTGAACAAATTGTGGCGAAGCGTGTTATAATCTTCCCCTTTATCCGACGGATACACTGGATATCTCCTCCCTCTCGTGCCGCCAGCGAGCCCTCCGTCTTGCTTTGTCTTGCCTTAGCAAGTCCCAGGTCGTGGTGGATTCACAGACGCAGCAGATAAAGCAGAGCAAAAGCGTGAGCAAAGTGAATGAACGGAGGAAGATCGACAATTGATCGAGGTTGTGGAGGCATTCAGGTCCATCGTTTTGGCAAGCGCGTGCTTTTATTTTTTATTTGTATAGAAAATAGTTGTGGTTTCTCTGGCGCTGTGTTTTGTGTTCGTTCATTCATCTTCTCTTGGTTTCCTGCAAAAAGCTCACGACAGACTGGGGTGGCTTCATACTTTCTCGGCATTTGTTTTGGTGCTTTTCTTGTGGTTTTCTATCCTATTCGTCTCCGTTTGGTGTCGTCCTTGCAACATCGCGACCCTTTCATTTTATACTTGGTGTTCATTTTTTGGCTTCAGAACGGAGATCTCGTTTTTGTGTTGGTGCTGTCAGGAATGCATCATCGTACCAGTGCTTGAAAAGCTGATTCGTTGAGCGCCATGTACTGCTTTGCTGTCGTTGATAAAACTCTTCTCAACTCACTTGCTCGCTCACTTTTGGTCCAGGAGACTGCGGCGCATCTTCTTCATGTGGTTGTTCCACTGCTCCGCGTTCGGGTTCGTCAGGCGATACTGCAGCTCTTCCTCCGATATCGCCTCTGCCATGTTCACGAGCGACCCGAGCACCGTGCGAATGTAGTTCGCCGTGTCCTTGTCGGGACGCGCGCACTTGTAGTTCCAGAATCCTTTGTCGGCGTTGAAGCCAAACTCGAGGATCGCCGAGCGGCTGGGAGTGCGCATGAGGATCTTCTGCACCACGGGCACGTCCTTCGGATCCAGCACGACGATCGAGTCGAGCTCAATGTGCGAGTTCCGCGGCCCGCCACATGTGAGCGCGATCGAGTTGTTCTCGCTCAGCTGCGCGAGGAAGTCCACAGTGATCAGGTCCGACCATTTCCACTTGAGGTACTCCTTGTGCGTGTTCGGCACGTACGGCGTGTTGGGGCAAAACACAATGCCGTCTGTGTAGTGCGTGCGCTTGTCGTCGCTGTAGATGCGACCGAGGCTCTGGTCGCGCTTCTGCACGCGCTGGATCTGGCGGAACACGTCCGTGATGTGGCGCACGGGCACCCACCGCTTGCGCAGAATCGGCAGCACGGCGTGACGATTGATGTTCATATCGCGGATGCCAGCAGCGTACGGTCCACTATAGATATATCCATTACAAAGCAAGATAAAGGATAGGATGCGTTAGTAAGCTGAGTGTGAAAGTGTGCACACCAAACACTGTAACAATGTCGACCAATACTCACTCGTCAGACAAGAAGTCGTTGAGAATGGTCAGGCGGTCCGTGAAGGGCTTGTCCACGTGCGAGTCCTCGGCCGATGTGCCCGTGGCGATGATGTCGAACGCCATAAACACATAACGCTTCTCCTTCTGATGGAGCTGCATAACATAGCAAAGCGGCAATGCCACGTTTTTGGATGTCAGATACAATTCTACCCATAGATGCCAGACAATCAATCAGATCAGAGCGCACCACGTACCACAAACTCCCCGTCCAGGACCGTTCCTTCTGGCAGCAGCAGGTTGAGCAATTCCAACCCGGACGTCGTGAACGCCGAGTTCGATCGATCTACCAGCACGGTCGTCCCACCCGCGACCACCAGGAAATACCGCACGCCGTCCGTCTTCTCCGAGACGTAGTACTCGCGCGTCTTCACGAGCGGGATGTGCCAGCGCGCAAAACCCACAGGCATCGTCCCGCTGAACTTGCCGCGCACGCCCAGGCGCAGCTGGTACGCGTTCTGCACTTCCGTGGCCGCGGGGAAGTCCCAGCTGGTTTTGTACGCCTGGCCGGCATTCGGCATGAAGTACTTGACCATTTTCCACAAGTGCGACGCAGTCATCGTCGCGCTGCGCCAGCTCTGCCCATTGTCATCTGGCTGCTTGAGCCACTCATGCACCACGGTCTGGTTCAGCTCGAGCTCGACCTCGAACGACCGCTTGTTCGTGTTCTCCTCCATCACTTTCGTCAGATCGATGCGGAGCTCCTTGCCGATCGCAGACGTGCGGTCTTTGTGGCGGATGCTCTCAGCAGCGGGCATCTCTGCGAGCCCGCCCTGCAGGTCGCGCTGCGGGAATTCGCACGAGATCGACACGCGGCAGTCGTACTGGCAGTGCGGCAGGAAGATGTCGATCGAGCCCAGACGCTCTTTCACTTGGATTTGCGGCGCGCTGCGTGCACCGGTTTTCAAGTCGACCTCTTCGATGATGCGCTTCGACTGCGGCATGCTGTGCACGACGGTCTTCTCCAGATGCTCCGAGAAGCCATCGCCCTTGAGCAGATACTCGAGTCCCTTCGCAAACGCCGGATACTCGCTCTCCATCACACCCGGCACGAATTTGGCCCCCACGCCTTTCATCTGGTCGTCTGAAAGCACGACCGCAGCGTCCACACCTTCCTGGGAAGGGCGGCAGCGCGCGTCCTGCAGGCACGACGTGATCTTGCCGAAGCGCAGCTCGACTTCAATCTCCGAGCCAAAGCCTTTCTCGTCCATGGTCGCGCGCATATCCTGGAGAAACTGCGCGATGGCGACGTCGGGGGCGATCGACTTGCCGTCCACCGAGATCGCCTGTCCCCTGCCGGCCGTGAGCTGCGCCACCTGCGCCTCGGCGCGTCTCGCTGACTGCGTGGATTCGTTGGTGCGGGAGAGCGACGAGAGCATGTTGCCCAGCAAACCGCCGCCGCCGCCGTTGGACATGCTGGAGTGCGGGCGCTTCGACATGCTTCTTGCTCTGTCGAGTGTGTATGCAGTTGTAACACAGCTAGACAGGTGCGGTGGATGGGTGGATGGGTCACTAGAGAGAGAGATAGGAAGAAGGTGCTGCCAAACTCACGCGCTTTAATCTCGCGTGGCTCCGACCTCTCGAATGCTTTTGTGTGTGAAAAAATAACGCAAAAAGGGAGACGCACTGAAAGAGACACAATAGACTGAGCTGGTGTGAAATTGGCAAGGGACGCAAGAGCACGAGACCTGTCGAAGGGAATATATGAGAGGATATGCTAAAAGAAGGGACTGATGAAGGCAAGGCGCAGGCTGCAGCATGCAGCATGCAGCGGAACTGAGTGAGCAAAGATGCCTCCTCAGTCTCGACAATGCTGGCTGGCTGTAGACGACGGACGTATCGACACTGCCCGCACCATTGTCAATCAATCAATGGACGTTGTTTCACCACCTCGACCAAGAAAGCAGGCGTCGCTGTATCCGCTTCTGAAGCAAATGGACGAGCTCTCATCGCGCTCTTGAAAAAAATCCCAGCATCGCAGCCAATCAACGCTTCCTCGAATCTCAATGTTGGAATTCGCTGAGCGAATCTTTTGAGAGCAGATTCCAGTGCTCGAGAGTGCGGGGGGAGAACAAGCAATTCGGTGCTGATTGGTATACCAAACAGACATACTTTACTGACTGGTGTGTGGAGCCTGCATTGCTGCTTTCTTCTCGCTCCATGTGCGCGAATGCGTGGCGAGCGAATGGATACATTGAGCCCTTCAGCGGAGTGATGCTCATTCTCATGGATTTCACATGCTTTACAGTATTCAGGAAGGATTGCAACGGAGACACAACAGACCAAAAAGTAGCCATATCCATCACACCCGCACCTAACTAAACGATTCGAGACTTGATTCATGAAACACTATCCATCAAAGGTGGCTACAGCAGCGCGTTCGGGCATTGAAACAACCTGCCTGGGCTAGTAAGGCTCCAAGTGGAGTTGACTGCGCTTTTGACTTCGCCTATCCAGTGCAACCACACATCCCGAGCCAATTCTCAGACACATCAACGGCGCCGCTCACTCCACGCTCAAAAGATCGCACAACCAGACGATCCTATGGACAAGCGAATGCTCTCCGCAGATCTCGTCTCTTTGCGCCAGCCCCCGCCTCCATGCCTCGTACTCTCTCCTGAAAGCTCCCAAACAAGCAAGACGCGCTTACTTGATCCAACGAGCAGGCGACGTGGATCGTAGCCTTCAACTTCAAGACGTCTGCTCCTCTCGGTCTCTTCATCTCCGCCCACAGTCTGCATTCGCGTGCATGGTGCGCACGAGCGCGTCCGCGAGATCACCAACAGGCGCCACGCGTTCAGCAGGAGGGCAGGCGGGCGGTCACACCAAGCACCAAGACGCGGTCTTCGGGCAGCCGACGCGGAGGCCATGCCATCATGCCCCACGTCTGGTTTCGCTGGGCGGGAATCATTGCGTTGCATGGAGTCGGTGATGACACACACTCTATGCTCGGAATAGCATTGCTGCTCATTTTCAACCAGGCATAGTGAGTCCAAGATGTCCACTCGCAAATCCACGTGGGCTCGTCCAACGCCAAAATCAAGATTCCCGCGAAATCTTGAAAAATCTTGATTTTTACTGTTGAAACGCCTACCCCTTTCAGGAATTAAACCTGTGCAATACAATATTCGCTTTTCTCATCCTGCATGGATACAGCCACATTTTGGAGCTGCACTCAGGGAACTTGTTAACGGCAAGCCTTGCTTGGGAAAGGTAGAGTGCGGGTTGCAAGAAATAGGAGAACCCAACCGTTATCCGCATTGGTTGGCTCGAGATGTAGGTTTGGTAAAGGTATGCACTACCACATCTACGTTCCATGCTGCACGTGTTTTCTGGATTTGTGCTTGACGATTCTATCAACCAAACAAAATGAGCAAATTGGCATTCGGTTTGAGGTGTGGTTTTCCCAGAGCGTGATGTAGCAATCTTAAAAAAAATGGTCACGTCCACAATCCTTCTTGTGCCTTTGCTAGTCCACGTCATTGCGTGTTGATTGTGGTGAAGGCGTTTAGTGGCGCAATCTGCGTGCTGGTTGGCTTTGCGAGCTTGCACGTTTCTGCTTGTGTTCTTGTATTTGGTTCCACACTGTGCCGTAGAATGTGCTAATGACACAATCCAGTATGTAAATTTATCCTCTTTCGTGTCAGAAATGAGCTATATAGACTCCCCGAGGTTTTCCGCGTGGGTATTTTTTGGCTGCTTTGTCCCATAGCGTACGTAGGCTTGTGGGTGGTGCGTAGATGGGACGGGCAAAAAAAAGCAAGCTGCAACCGCCCCTCTTCGAAAAGATCACAAAGGGTGCGTGGGCGGGGGGGTTCGAGCCTCGCTCGCTCGCTGGATCTCTCCGAGGAGCTCATTTCCCAATTTGGCCGCCGACAAGCAGAAGAAGACCGCCCGATCGATCATCTTCCGCTTCGCCTCGCTCCGCCTCGCCCGCCGCCTCCTCCCCCCTTCGCCCCTCCTCCGCGCCCCCACCATGGCGCAGTTTGCCCCCTTCCGCGCCAAGATGCAGGCGGCCGGCCTCAGTGACGCCGCCATCAAGGCTTTCGAGTACTCGTACGAGGCGCTCGTGAGCGGCGAGAGCGGCATGATCACGGAGGACTCGATCACGCCTTCGGACGACATTGTGTACCTTGAGGGTCGCGCCGGAAGCATCCGTGAGTCGATCAAGGCCGACCCGAACCTCTTGAAGGAGACCGTCGTGCTCAAGTTGAATGGCGGCCTCGGCACGAGCATGGGTCTGGACAAGGCCAAGTCGCTGCTCAACGTCAAGGGCGACGACACGTTCCTCGACATCATGGCCAAGCAGGTGACCGAGCTTCGCTCCACCTACCAGTCGAATGTGCGCTTCGTTCTCATGAACAGCTTCAGCACGAGCGCTGACACGCTGGACTACCTCGCCAAGTACCCAGAGCTGGTGGAAGACCCAGAGCTGGAGCTGCTCCAGAACAAGGTGCCAAAGGTGGACGCTGCCACGATGGAGCCAGCCACACTCGAGTCGAACCCGTCCAAGGAGTGGTGTCCACCAGGTCACGGTGACCTGTACCCGTCGCTCGCCGGCTCGGGCAAGCTCGACAAGTTGCTCGCACAGGGAATCAAGTACATGTTCGTGTCCAACTCGGACAACCTCGGCGCGTCCCTGGACTTGGAGCTCTTGACCTACTTTGCGCAGTCGGGCAAGCCATTCTTGATGGAATGCTGCGAGCGCACGGAGAACGACAAGAAGGGCGGCCACTTGGCCACGCGCAAGTCGGACAACCGCTTGATCTTGCGCGAGTCGGCGCAATGCGCCTCGGAGGACGAAAGCGACTTCCAGAACATCAACAAGCATCGCTACTTCAACACGAACAACCTGTGGATCCGCCTCGACAAACTCGCGGAAGAGCTCCAGAAGCAGGGCGGCGTGATCCGCCTGCCGATGATCAAGAACTCGAAGACTGTCGACCCTAAGGACTCGAGCTCCACGCCAGTGTTCCAGCTGGAGACGGCCATGGGTGCCGCCATTGAGTGCTTCGACGGCGCTGGTGCGGTGTGCGTGCCTCGCACGCGTTTTGCACCAGTGAAGAAGTGCGACGACCTGTTGCTGCTCCGCTCGGACGCGTACATCATCACGGAGGATCAGCGCCCCGTGCTCGCGCCAGAGCGCAACAATACCGCGCCAGTGATCAACTTGGACGGCAAGCAGTTCAAGCTCGTGCAGCAGCTGGAAGCGGCGCTCCGCGGCAACGTGCCATCGCTCATCAAGTGCGATCGCCTGAAGGTCACGGGCAACGTCGGCTTTGCGCCGGGCGTCGTCTTTGAAGGCTCGGTGACCGTCGTGAACAACAGCTCGGAGCAGAAGACCGTTCTCACGGGCGTGTACAAGGACACGACGATCGATTTGAGCGAGCAGAAGGGACTCGGCGCGCTCAAGGTCTCGTCGGTGAAGACTGCACCGATCAAGGACCAGAAGCCTGGCACTTCAGGCCTGCGTAAGAAGACCAAGACCTTCATGGAGGGCCACTACCTGCACAACTTTGTGCAGTCGGTGTTCGATGCGCTGCCGACCAAGGACGTGCAGGGTGGCACCCTGGTGGTCTCGGGCGACGGTCGCTACTTCAACAAGGACGCGATCCAGATCATCGCGAAGATCGCGGTCGCGGCGGGCGTTGACCGTCTGTGGATCGGCCAGAACGGTCTGTTGAGCACGCCAGCGACGTCGGCGGTGATCCGTGAGCGCGAGGGTGGCAGCGTCGCGTTCGGTGCGTTTATTCTGAGCGCGAGCCACAACCCGGGCGGCCCAGACGAGGACTTTGGCATCAAATACAACTGCGAGAATGGTGGCCCGGCGCCGGAGAAGGTCACAGACGAGATTTTCAACATCACGAAGACCATCTCGACGATCAACATCGCGCAGGGCTTCCCGACGATCGACACGAGCAAGGTCGGCAAGACGCAGGTGACGGCGGACGACGGCAGTCGCACGGTGGTGGTCGAAGTGTTTGACGCCGCGGAGGACCACGTCGCGCTCCTGAAGAAGATTTTTGACTTTGAAGCGATCAAGAAGCTTATCGCGCGCGACGACTTCAGCTTCGTGTTCGACTCGATGTGGGGCGTGCAGGGTCCATACGCGCACCGCGTGTTCGTGGAAGAACTCGGCGCGTCGGCGTCGGGTCTGATCAATAACACGCCGAAGGAGGACTTCAACGGCGGCCACGCCGACCCGAACCTCACGTACGCCAAGGAGCTGATCAAGCTCCTTGGCGTGGACAGCAAGGGCATGCCTGTGTACGGCCAGACGTCTGAGCCGCCAGCGTTCGGCGCGGCGTGGGACGGCGACGCCGACCGCAACATGATCCTGGGCTCGCGCTTCTTCGTGACGCCGTCGGATTCGTTGGCGATCATCGCGGCGAACGCGCACGTGATCCCGTTCTTCCAGAAGAAGGGTTTGCGCGGTGTCGCGCGCTCGATGCCAACGAGCGGTGCGGTGGACCTCGTCGCGAAGAAGCTCGGCATCGCGCTCTTTGAAGTGCCGACGGGCTGGAAGTTCTTTGGCAACCTCATGGACTCGAAGGAGATCTACGGCAAGGAGGACTACACGCCGTTCATCTGCGGCGAAGAGAGCTTCGGCACGGGCTCAAACCACGTGCGCGAGAAGGACGGCATGTGGGCGGTGCTCGCGTGGTTGTCGATCTTGGCAGCTAAGCAGACCCCTGGCGCGCCGCTTGTGAGCGTCGAGGACATTGTCAAGAGCCACTGGGCTGAGTACGGCCGCAACTACTATTGCCGCTACGACTACGAGAACGTGGACAAGGCCGGCGCGGAGGCCATGTTCGCCACCATGACCAAGTTTGATGGCGTTGTGGGCAAGGAGATCAACGGCTTCACGATCAAGATCGCGGACGAATTCACGTACTTGGACCCGGTGGATGGCAGCGTGTCGGCGCACCAGGGCATCCGCTACATCTTTGAGGACGGCTCGCGCGTGATCTTCCGCCTGTCGGGCACGGGCGTCGCCGGCGCCACGGTGCGCATGTACATTGAGAAGTATGAGGCGCCGAGCGGCAACCTGGGCCAGGACGCCGCCACTGCGCTCGCGCCGCTCATCGACGTGGGCTTGAAGCTCTCGGATCTGGCGAACGCCACGGGTCGCAATGCGCCAACCGTCATCACCTAAGCAAGCAAGCGAGCGAGCAAGCGTTTGCTGAGGATGTTGTAGTTAGTGTATGAATTCGCATTTTAGCATCGTGAATCGCATCAAACCCATATACAGCAGGGAAAATCTAAAACAAAAATGGAATTTGTATTTGAGCACATTTGCGGATTAAGCCTGCCTGTCCTCCGTCTTCGCTGTGCCTGCTTGTGTAATGCCGCAAGCATCGACCAATAAGCAGACACGCGGATGCGATGCGGCCACTGACGATCTGCTTGCTGATGGGCATCCCTATGCCAAACGCGCGACTGCAGCTTCTTTGGTGAACGCTTCGCGCATTCTCTCCCTTTTGTCGTTCGTTCATATCGCCACGCACGCATGCGAGATCGTGCGTGTTGGCTGCTACCTGTGGGTTTTGATACCAAATGAGCGCTGAGTATCAACAACCTGATCTCCTGTTACCAACTTGCTTGATACTTTAGTACCAGCTCAAACAGACTAAAAAGCACACACGAGCCAAAAAAGCAAACAGCAGCAGCAATAGATAATACACAATAATGGCGACGCAGCAGGTGGTGCTCGCGCGCGAATGCGAGTACCGCGTGGAGATCGGCGCACAGAGCGAGCTGAAGCTGAAGCTCAAAAGCGGCTCGGCCGAGCTCTTCGGTGTGGAGCTCGCGATCGACCACGAATACACGCTGCGCGACAAGAAGCTTGCGGTGTTCACGTGGTACGGTTGCACGCTCGAGGTGTCGGGGCCGGCGCCGGACGTGGCGTACTCGTCCGAGGAGACGCCCATGAGCAGCTACCTGAACATCCACTCGCAGCTGCAGCGGCGCCGCGAGTTGGCGGTCGCGAAATGCTCGGCCGGTCCGCGCGTGCTGGTGGCCGGTCCCGTGGATGCCGGCAAATCCACGCTCACGCAGATCCTGCTCAACTACGCGCTGCGTCTGGGCGAGAAGCCGACGTTCGTGGACCTGGACGTCGGCCAGGGCAGTCTGAGCGTGCCCGGCACGATTGCAGCGTCGCCACTGGATATGAACTCGATCAGCGTTGAGGTAAGAGAGCGACAGAGGGAGACACACATGTGGTTGTTAAGTGTGTGGGAAGAGATGACTAAGAGCGACGTGCGCATGTTTGTCTGCCTTGTTTGTTGCATGCATTATTATAGGAAGAGTTTGTACTGACGAACCCGCTGGCGTACTTCTTCGGCCACGCGTCCATGTCGGACAACTCGGAGCTCTTCCGCCACCAGCTCCAGCAACTCGCGTCCACCGTCAAGCGGCGCATGGCGAGCGACGCCGAAGGTGCGATCCTGTCTATCTATCTACTCAGTGGCTCCGCCTGCCTTCTTGCTGACTCTGATGATAGTGTATCTGACACCTTTTCTATCGTATATCTCCTTCACTAGTCAACGCGTCTGGCTGCGTGATCAACACGTGCGGGTGGGTCGACGGCCTGGGCTACGACCTGCTCGTCGAGTCCATCAACGCGTTCGAGGTGGACGTGGTGCTCGTGATCGGCCAGGACCGGCTCTTCAGCCGTCTGCAAAGCTCGCTTTCTAGCACGAATCCGAACCTCTCGATCGTCAAGCTCACGCGCTCGGGCGGTGTCGTGCCGCTCAACAGCAAGCACCGCTCGGCGCGGCGTCTCGCACGTGTGCGTGAGTACTTTTACGGCGCGCACTCGCTCGCACTCGCTGTGCCCACCCACTCGCCGTGCATCACCGAGGTCTCGTTTGACGAAGTGGACTTCTTCGCGTTTAAAGGTGAGCTATTGGTCTAGGACCTTGGTTGCTTGGGCTTGTGTGGCTCCTATTAATTCCCATTCGTTCGTGCATGACTCTAGATATGAAAGTGTCGGACGTGATGCTCCCTGTGGGGCAGACCGAGGACAAGCTCGACCGGCTGCGCGTCGTGAAGCTCGAGAAGACCCAGGAGCTCACGCACTCGATCGCCGCTGTGGCCCACGCCAAGCGCACACAGGACCGCGAGGCCGCGTCCGCGTCGTCGTTTGCGTCGACCGCCGACCACTCGTGGCTGCTGAGCTCCCCAGCCGCCGGCTTCGTGTTCATGTGAGTTGTTGTGCTGCGTTGTGTCTGCATAGAGGTGAATAGTTGACTGACTGTCTCATCACTGACGCCTGGTTTGTTTTTCTGATGCTGTTATTTGGCTGCTGTGCAGTAAGGAAGTGCGTGAAGATGAGAAGAAGCTCGTGCTACTCGTGCCGTCGCCCGGTCCGCTGCCGTCGCGGAATCTCATCTTGGGCTCCATCAAGTGGATCGAATAAGCCAGCAGCCAATACACCACGTGAGCCACCCCTTTTAATGCGATACCTCTCTTTATCTTGTGGTGCCCATGCAGTTTAGATCATAAGGCTCGCTCCGTCTAAGTTCTAAGGTCCATACAACAAAGTTCATCATCCATTTGTTTGTATTCAGCATATACACTACCCTCTCGCCTCTATTTTCTCTTCTCGTCTGTCAATCTCTCTCTCTCTCTCTCTTTCTCTTGACCCTAAAAGCCCCAGCCTTTGTCCGTGCGATTGAGGCGGTACCAGTCACCGCCGTTCACGTCCAGCGCCTTCTCAAACTCGCCCGCGCGCGCGACGATCTTCACCACCTGCTCGTAGAACGCGATGTTCATGGCGGTATCGAGCTTGTTCGTGAGCTCGTCATAGATCAGCACCGCGGTCTTCCAGTCGCCCTCGCTGTCGCACGAGTCGATCGCGAGGCGCGCGATCTCCTGCTTCACCGCCATCGACATGGTTGCGGGACACTCGCTGTAGATGCCCATCAAATCCTCGTGCGCGCCGACCACTTTCGCAGCGCGCGCCGCAATCACGTACAGCGCGTCCGTGGGGAAATGCATCAGCGGTGCGTTCCACTTGGCGTGGCTGTCGCGCGCGTCAACGTACATCTTGAAGAGCTCCAGCACCTCGTTCGCCGACTCCATATGGTCTTCATTGTGACCATTTTCACTGTTGCTGTCCTGCTGTCTCCCGACCAACGAATACTTCATCAGCAGCGTGAACGAAAACGTGGTCGCGAGTCCGTCGTCAACCATCTTCTTCAAGTGCTCGCGCGCGAGAGGGTATTTGTTGGCCGCTAAAAAGGTCGCGAGCAAGTGGTTGTGCGTGACGCTCGAGACCACGTGGCCGCGGCCAATGAACTCGTCGATGAGCGCGATCGCCGTCGCGTCGTCGGCTTGTTCCTTGCATGCGCGGATCAAAAAGTTCAGCGCCTTGGAGCTCTTGGTGCGGCGGCGACACACGTAGTTCTCGCGCCAGAGCGCCACGAGCTTGTCAAACTGCTTGGCGGTAAAGTACACACCCATGAGCGTCTCGAAGTGTGTGCGGTCGAGACGCACGTCCTGCAGCTGCTGCTCGATCGTGGTGCTGATCTCGCTGTCGCTCTTGCTCTGCTTGATCTTCTTGCCGCTCTTGCTGCTCTTCGCGGTCGCGTCGTCCCAGTACTTCTCGGCCTGCTCCGCGTCTTCGGCGATCACACAGCCCTCGAGCAGCATGTTGAGCGTGTACACGTCCCACTTGGCGCCTTCGTCGTCCATCATACCCAGGATCTTCGGCAGCAGGTCCACTCGGCGCGACCGCACGGCCCCAAGCAGCAGCGCGTTGAATGTCACGACGTCCGGTTGCACGTTGCGCTCCTTCATGATTGCGTACACATCCAGCGCTTCGTCCATGTTGCGCGCATTGCCGTACGCCGAGATCATCGAGTTGAACGTGTAGATCGTGGGCGTCGCGTGCTTCTCCACCAGGCGGAAGATGATGTTGAGGTGATGCAGGTCCGACGTGCGCGCGCACGCACTCAGCGCGGCATTGCAGAGATTGTCACCCGGGTAAATGCCCTGGTCGAGCAGCATCTTGAACAGGCGCGTCGCGAACAGGTACTGACGGTTGCGCGTGCACGTGATGATCGCGGACGCAAACACCTCGCTCTTGTTGCCGTCGTCCGTGTACGGGATCGCGTCCATGAGCTCTTCGATCTCCTCCCAGCGGTTCATGCGCGCATACGCGAGCACGGCGGCGCCGTACGTGCGGTGGTTGGGCGTGATGCCGTCCTGGATCATCTCGTTCAGCAGCTGCAGCGCCATGGGCACGTCCGAGCGACCGCCGCGCGCGCAC
This sequence comes from Globisporangium mamillatum, assembly GCA_038050575.1. Classification (NCBI taxonomy): domain Eukaryota; phylum Oomycota; class Peronosporomycetes; order Pythiales; family Pythiaceae; genus Globisporangium; species Globisporangium mamillatum. Next base: position 60,358 of record JALBYZ010000048.1, read on the forward strand.
GCGTGGATCGCGCTCGTGTACGTGATCACATCCGGGTCCATGTTGAAATGCTTGGCGATGTCCAGGATGCCCAGCGCCACCTGCGCATTGCCCAGACGTGCCGACTCGGCGGCGACGCGGTTCAGGCGGTTGCGGTTCGGTTCCTGGAACTGGTTGCGCAGCACGTCGAGCGCCAGCTCACTGCGGTTCATCTTGATGAGCGCGCCGGTGATTAGCACGAGCTCCTGGTCGCTCCACTTGTTGTCCAGGATCGGGTATTCATCCATGTACTGTAGCAGAAGCACACAATAAGTAAGCGCGAGTCAGCCAAGTGCATCCATCATACCAGCAACAACACTACCACAACAAAGCGCACGCGTGCGTACCTTGCGCAGCACGGAGGACACTTTGCCCACGGCCATGCACTCGTCCAGCAGCTTGCGGAACGACACACGGTCCATCTGCTTCCACCACTTCTTGTTCTCCGGGCGGAACGCGTTGTAATGGCTCGGGCGGTGACGCCACTCCTGCGGCTGGGCTGCATTCCCGCCACCAGTACTACTGCTGCTCTTACTCTTGCTGCTCTTGTTGCTCTTGCGCGCGCTCTCCAGCGCAGCCGCGTTGCTCTCGTCATCCACGGGGGCCAGCAGGTTGAAATGCTTGGGGATGTTGCGCACTTTGTGCACCGAGCGCGCGGCAGTCTTCGCATCGGGCGACGACTCGCTTTGGTCCGCGGCGGAGGTGGCGCTTGCAGTGGACGCACGGCTAACCGCCAGCGCACGCGTCTGGAAAGGCAGCAACTGCAGCTGGTGGTGGTGGTGGTGGTGGTGGTGGTGTGGGCGACTCGTCGGGACCGCGCGGCGCAGCGTCGTCCGCAGCACGCGCTGCACGGTGGAGGTGGTCATGCTGCTGCTGCTGCAGGGCGGCCAGGTCCAAAGGAATGAGCGTGGCGAATGAGGAATTCCGATCCACAGGCGACAACCAACAGCACAACAAGAAACACTCGCGCGTTTCTGGCCCACGTGAAGCCTAAAAACATGAATGCTTTTTAGGAGCGGTTACCTGTTACGCAACGCACCTTATTCAGCAGAATCCTAATGTACAATTTTAAGGCAGTTTATTACGAAACCAAACTCCCAAACAGGATACAAAACCCCTAAAAGCCGAGCGAGATTTGACCAAAACCCCTGCAATCAATGTTCAAAATAGGGTAATGCCCTAATTTTGGAGTGCTATAAACTAGTAAGAAAATATGCCATATTTGGCACAAAATCTGCATTCATAAGAATGGAGGTACCCTCTCTCTCGTAATATCGTCAAGTCTAAATGCTTTCGCTTTCTGGCAAATTCAAAGTTGGACAGAGCTAGCGGATCGTATATTCTGCAATAGCAGCACAAATGTTAGCTTCTCTCTGTGAGGTGACGTTGTGAGACGAAGCCTGGAAATGTTTATTGCATAGCGTGCGCTGCACTCTAAACGCGTCACATGGTGCACCTGCGCTCCGCCGCTGGACGACCTAAGCCACGCTCAAATGAGCACCTTTTGTTGTAGTGATGGTGGAGGGGGCATGGCAACTGCTGATAAATGGACACAGTTGTCATCGTCAGACACGCCATAGAATTTGTCAAGAACATCCATAGTGGATGGAGACGATGAATTCAAAGGCAGCGTAATCTGGTATAAGAAGCAAGCAATGTCAGCCCTGCATTCACGAGTTCCAATTTTTTAACGCATTCTAACATCTATGGAGGTATAGTGAGATATACAGAGAGAAGGTACTTATTTTTTTAAAAAGGTGTTTGACATGGGGAGCAAATATTTTGGTGAGTGGGTGGTGGGTGATAGTGAGCCAGCTTCAGTCACAGAAAACCAGCTATTTTGTATTGTTCGTTCTATTTCTGTGAGCTCATTCTTCTTACAAAGCCTTGGTGCAAAAAACACGTTCTGTGTGAAGAGCAGCTTTGTGAATGCGAATTCCGAACGGCTGAATGCGAATATCTCTCCGTCGACCCGCCTGGCGTCACTCAGCAGCGGAAACCCGAACAAGACAACAAACGCCTGTTGTTCTTTGGCTCTCATTCAACTCGTATCTCACTCGCTCATTCCGCAATTCGCGTCCAAGCCCTCAAGCGACCGCCAAGAAAGAGCCGCAGACAACTCACAAGCATGGTGGTGAAACTCCTGACGCACGAGCACGGCAAGGGCCGTGTCCGCCTGCTCAAGGTGACGCGCCAACCGGACAAGCACACGGTACTGCAGCTCGAGGCCGAGATCTTGCTCGAGGGTCCCGCCGAGCGCGCATACTACAATGGCGACAACAGCGGCGTGCTGCCGACCGACTCGGTCAAGAACACGGTCTACGTGCTCGCGAAGAAGCACGAGTTCGAGACGATCGAGGACTTTGCGATCATCCTCGCCAAGCACTTTGTCGCCACACACCCGCAGATCGTCGACGTCGCCAAGGTGAAGCTCTTTGAGACCCACTGGGAGCGCGTCGTGACCGCGGACTCCAAGGGCAACGTGCGTCCGCACCACCACGCGTTCGTCGGCGTCGACAGCGGCGTCTCCACCACCTAGTATGTTTACGTTTGTTACGCTTCTTGCTGCCATGTACACATGGGACGATTCGTGGACATTTTGACTGACGTGACGCTTGTGCTCACTCGTTTTGCCTCTCCATAGTGCTATTGCGCGCAAGGCGCCACACGGCGGTGAGCCGCTCATCTCGCTCTCGGCGGGTATCGACGGCTGGCGTGTGATGAAGACCACGCAGAGCAGCTTCGTGGACTTCTTCCGCGACGAGTACACGACGCTCCCAGACGTGCCTGACCGCCTCGTAGGCACGGTCGTCAAGGCGACGTGGAACTTCACGTCGGAAGCACACAAGTCGTGCTTCAAGGCGCAGCGTGAGCAGGTGAAGAAGGTCTTGCTGGACGCGTTTTCGGGTCCGTCGGACGTCGGCGTACCAAGTGACGCCGTGCAAGCCACGCTCTACCAGATGGGCGAGGCGGTGCTGAACAAGTGCTCGTTCGTCAAGGACATCAGCATCTTGATGCCAAACGTGCACAACCTGCCAGTGGACCTCACGCGCTTTGGCCTGAAGAACATCCACCCGCACGGTGAGGTGTTCCTGCCAACGTCGGAGCCACACGGTATCATCCAGGCCACGATGGTGCGCGCAACCTCGCGATTGTAAGGAGGGCGACAGCATCATCAGCAACAGCAGCAGCAACAGCATTAGCAGCAGCAACAGCATTAGCAGCAGTAATAGCATTAGCAGCAGTAATAGCATTAGCAGCAGTGGAGACCTACCTGTTTCAGTAGAAGAATGTCATGGAAGGTCGTGAGCTGAGCAATCTGCAGCGTAGCTCTTCGTTCTTTTTGGCATCATTTATGATTGAGAGCTGGCTTGTTACACGCATGCAATCAATCAATTAACCAACACGGCGCGTTATCATTTCATATTGCGTTTGCGTCCGCGCCTCGTGTGTGTGTCAATCTCTCTCTCTCTCTCTCTCTGAATGTGCTTGCTGGTATGACATGCTACCTCATCCGTCTTGCAACAAGCTTCGTGCATTCACCACTTGATTGATTGGCTGCTTTCACTTGCTCGTATAAAAATCTGACAACGATTGCGCGAACACGCGCGCCTTGTTCTGCAAGGAAGGATAGCGCGCGCGCTCCTGCAGAGTGTGCATGTGGCGGTGCATCTCCTGGAAGCATCCATCGCAGGCGGCGCAGCGTTGCGTTCTGCAAAGAAACACGCCAATTAATGCAACACAAACGCATTCAAACAACATATAACAGCAATTGGGTGAGCAAGTGCAACGCCAGCAAAACTCTTCGACTCAGATCATCAGCTGCAGCTCACCTCTGCTCGCCAGCGAGGTCCACATCCCGTGAGCGGAATTGCTTGGACCGGATCGAGTCCTTCACAATCGGCGAGAACGCGTCAAAGAGCTTCTGCCCGTATTCGATGCCAACACTCAGGTACCTAGACACAAGCAACTGTGATGAGTGGACCTCGAGAACCAACTCCCATTCATCCGCGAGGAGACGTACATTTCAAACTTGCTCGCCAGCAACTCGGTCACAAGCGGCAGCAGCAGCGCACAACCCTCCAGATCGAGTCCCAGCGACTGGAAATCTGTGATGCGCAGCACGTCGACCACGATCGCCTCTCGTTTGCCATTCGGAAGCTGCGCGAGGTACCGAAAGCCGTCGTGCAGGTTGCCTTTCTCCCAGTACACGAGTAGCTGCTGGATGCACTTCTGGCGCGCTTTGAACGTCTTGATGCACGTGTCCATCCCGCAGCGCAGCTCCATGATGTAGTCGGCGGTATCGATCTCCTCTTCCTGCTGCTGATAGTCGCAGCAATAAAAGTCAAACCCACAAGCATGAGAACGTCAGGTCACAGAAGCCAAAATCTGTTGAATGCAAAATGAGACGCTTGTGTACCCGAACTTCTGCTGCTGGGTTCACATGGTGGTGCGCTGAGGCTGGATCTGCGTGGATAGACAGACAACAAATAAGTTTCCTCCTCATCACTGGAGCCGTCATTAGAATTAGAGTGAGCAAGTGTTCTTACCAAATCCATTGTTGGAGACTGGTCGGTACTCTCTTTGAGGAGCAGCAGAGGTATCTGGTGTCGCCACCCTGTTATCATCTGATGATCAGCAAAGCACCCAAACACATAATACAACACAGGTGAGCCGCCAGTACTTGCCACACCTCACCGCCAACGCATGCTACAATTGCTGGCATTTTGACTTTTCGTACGTGATCTGCGAGGGTCTTCAGCGAATTGGATCGGGTTTGCATTCCCAGGAAGAGCACTAGCTGGCGTCGTCGGTCGGCTCGAGACGGACACTCGATTCTGGAACTCTGGCGCCAGTCGGTCGGTGCTGCTGTTCGCGCTCAAAGGGTTCCTCGCCGACAATGGTGGCTGCTGCTGCTGCTGGACGATACCTGCAGAGGACGATGTCGACGCGCTCGGGGGGCGGCTGAATGAAGTGGGAAGCGGTGGCACTCTTGCTACTGCTGCTGCTGCTGTTGGCTGCTGATACTGTCGCTGTTGGCCATATGGAGCCGAGACTGGTGCTCTCGATGGCTCTTGTCTGCTCCTCACTCCGTTGCTACTGCTACTGCTGTTGTTAAATGGTCGCAGCTGGTTCACATCCAGCACCCAGATCGACACGAACGCGTCCTGGATCGAGCCAATCATGACCTTCATGTCTTGCAGCATGGTCGAGTCCGCGTGGGTCTCCACTACGCCGCCCGTCTCTTTCGGACGAGGACACATGACGCTGTCGTGGCACTCGATTGCAGTCTCGTACGACCACACGCGCACGGCCTCGGGCGAGCAGCAAAAGAGGTATTTCCCGCTGTGCGGCTCAGCGATCGTGTGGCACATTGTCGTTGTCTAGCAAGGCATGAGTTTGTCAAACTCTCGCTCTCTGTTGCGACCAGACAAGCTTTAGATGATCCATTGGGAAGACTTGTACTTACCGTCGCGTTGTCTGTGGGCGTGAGTCCGATGAGCGCAAACTCCTGCACGTCCCAGAAACGGAGTGTCCGATCTGCTGACGACGACACGAGAATGAACTCCTCCGGGTTGAACTCGAGGTCTATGCAACAGCCATAAATGCAAGTGAGTCTCCCATAACCGATTTCCAAACAGTAGCAACGACACAAAGGGTTGCGAGATCATGATCAACCACCACGCGTTACGCACTTGTGATCGCGCCGCCGTGGTCCGAGAACTCGCGCAGGAGCTTCCCAGCTGTGAGGTCCCAGATGCGGATCGTGCCGTCCAAACCACCGGAAGTGAGCCACCGGCCATCGGGTGTAAAGCACACGGTCGTCACCTCGGTTTTGTGGCCCTTGAACGTCTGCATGCAGCTCTTCGTGCGCAGATCCCAAACCTTGACGATCGTGTCGAGCGAGCCAGACGCCACGTAGTCCCCGTACAAGTGGTAGTCGAGCGCCATGCACGTCGACATGTGGCCCTTGAGTGTGCGACTCACCTTGCCAGCCTCCAGGTCGAACGCCTTGATGGACCCGGCTTTCGAGCCCGCGATCACTTTCCGCTCCGACGGATCGAACACCAGACTCTCCACAGGGCTCTGATGACCCGAGAGGCTCTATATTGGCGCAAAGACGGATCACAAGGGAGACAGCACTCAGTTAGCACAAACAAACAACGCTATCAGGCACGATATGCACATACACGTTGAAGAGCAATGCTACGCACCATGATGTTCTTGGTCTCTTTCTCGCGCATCCGCCAGAGGTTGACCACATTGTCGTCGCCTCCGGTCGCCGCGACTTGGCCCTGGCATCACACAATTGAGAGTCCAGTATGAGCAAATACGCAATCTGGTCAGCAAAGCATCTGCATGGCCAGGAAAGAGCATTGAAGCTACCAAGAGATCAAAAGTCAAAAGGATCGTTTTCGTTTCCGCACCGATTTACGACCGAACTTGAGGCAATTGACGTTGCTGGAATGGCCCAAGAAGTGCGCTGCGTATCGGGATGAACACATGCACACACAGAGAGTCGCTTGTAGTTAGTACATGAGAGCAACCTACACACGCGTACACGTATAGAGGGTGTCGTGACAGAGCGATGGAGACGCACAGTGCCGCGTCAGCGCCATTGCCGTCGGTTCAGATGCTGCTGCTGCTTTGTGCACAGCTTGTGTTCGAGAGTCGCGCTCAATATGTACCGTGCATGTCGAAATAAATACACGCTACGAATGCTGATCTTGATATCGACGTGGTTTGTGTTTCTGCCACACAACCGCCACATTCCACAGCCAAGCCACAAAGCGAAAAGAGAACGCGCAAACCAAGCAAGCGAAGCAAGAAGAGGAAAGGGAGCGACTCTCTCTCTCTCTCTCTCTCTCATCAGGCAGCAAGAGATACCCCCACTCACCCGCGGCAACCATGCAGGTGCTGATCGCGGTGCTGAGCTTCATCGACATCGTCGCGCTGACGTTCCTCAACGGCTACTGGGTGCGTTCTCCTTCCGCAAAGCAAAGATGCGAAGAGCTACCAAATCAATCCATCCTTGATGCATCAAATAATGGATGACACCACACTGACGATCGCTCATGTTGTTTGTCTCTGCGTGTGTGTATGCACATTGTGGCTACTGTTGTACAGCTGATCACTCTGGATGAACTCGAGCTGGACCACCTCAACCCTGCAGATGTGGCCAAGCGCCTCAACAAGCTGGTTTGTACGTGACGACGAGCATGCGAGCAAAGTATCTCTTGGTGTCAAGAAAGAACTGACCCCGCCCTTGTTTCTATTTGTTGCGGATGCGCAGTCCCAGAGATGATCCTGCACGGCATCTTGATGTTCTTGTGCCTCGTGGCGTGGGCGCCGTACGTGTTCCTGCTCAACGTCCCGATTGCGCTGTGGCACGCCCGCCGGTACGTTGCGCATTATTCGTCCAGCCGCCGTAGGTAGGCTTTTTGATGCTGACGTATGTCGTATTGTTTTTACTTGCTAGTGTGTCGCGAAATGAGCACATGCTGGACCCGACGGAGATCCTGCGCTTCAAGAACCTGCAAGCTGCGCGCGTGGAGGCGATCGCCAAGACGGTCTTCTACGGTTTCCAGATCGTCTACGGCATGTTCTGGTGCGTGCCTGTAACATGCCCATCTTTGTGTTTGTGTTTGTATCAATCAGTATTCTAAGCGATCGACTGTGCGTCTGCTTGTGTGTGTGTGCGTTTGTGTGTGTTTTTTGTTTTTCAGGATGGTGTCGGCGATCGTCGCATCGGCGGGTGGTCGCAAGTCCAACAAGAAGTAAGCAACAGCCAGCGAAAACGCCGAAGGAAGGAAGAACGAGCGAATCGAGCGAGGGCAGTCGTGGAGTCAGTCGCTCGCCCACCCTTCACTCCAGCTGCTATGCCATTTGCGAGAGGAAGAACCACATTTTGGCAGGAAACAGACAGGAAAGTTGTGTAAAAAGAGAAGGAGAAGCGTAACGTTAGTATAAAGCCCCCGGGTCTACCATCACCTTCGCCATCTTGGGACTCGTGTCTTTGGGTTGGTGGCTCGTGTAGCAAGTGTGATGCATGCATGACTAAGATAGATGCCGCACGCTCGAAATAGGAAGCCACTTGTCATGCTCAATCGAAAAGGCTTGGCTGTTGACACACACTGATGACTCAGACTGATTGCTGAAATCAACTAGAATTTTGACCTGAAAATTGTATTGTAATAGTGCTATTTTTGACGCATTCTTCCAGCCAGAATTAATGTCAAAAGTGCACAGCTTGCGAGCTTAGTTTTCGAATTTATTGACCTTTATGGCCTTTCCGCCATCATCAAGCAAGCTCCCGGCCAAAACTGGTTTTCAAAGCCAGACGGCATTGAGCGAACAGAAGCGCGAGAGAAGCAGGCTAGCGACGCCAGAGTGAGCAGATGCGTCGGCGATCGGAGCGACGACGTGCTGCAGCCGCCGCAGCGGCTGCGAAAGTGCCGACTGCGGCTGAACCGCTGCCGTCCCAGTCACTAGCAAATGCAGCAGCATCAGCGTCTTCACCTGCGACCGATGACGTTGCAAACACCGCTATGGACGGAGCACCAGAGGCGAGCGCGTCGGCGATGCCCGCGCGCGGCAAGAAGCCGCTGATGGTCCACCCAGCGGCGCAATTTAAGCTCCACGTGCACGGCCACGAGTTCCAGAACGGCGAGGAGCTCGTGCTGAACCCCGAGTACTTCCCGCAGCTCAAGGAACTGCACTGGGACGACTACGTGGTCGAGGTGTTCCAGCCGCCGCCGATGATGAACCCGAACGACAGCATGGCCGAGCAGCCGACCGAGTACACTGGCGACATGAGCGACACCGGCGCGATGGCGTCCCGCCACCACTTGCTCATGGAGATCCCGCAGAGCAGCAACCAGCCGATCAAGGGCAAAATGCAGGTGAGCGTGCTCAAGGACACGGCCGCGGACTTCCATCTCGCGCCGTTCAAGGACGTGATGGTGCGCTTCGTCGCCAAGGTGCACGTCGAGGTGGACTTTGTCGAAGTATCTCTCAAGGACCAGTTCATGTCGCGCCGTGATCTGTGGTACCTGAAGAAATCTGTCGTGGGCTCAGCCGTGTACGTGGGCAAGAACATCCGCGTGCACGGCACACGGTGGCAAGTGATGGATATCCGCGCAGGCGGCGAGAAAGTGTCGAGCGGCGTCATCTCGGCGAAGACCAAGTTCGCGTTTCGGTCGCGCACGTCGCGCGTCATGTGGCTTGTGCAGCTCTCGCCCGAGATGTGGGACATGGCGAACTCGGGCAGGCTCTACATGGAAATTTTCCTGAGCGTCGTGCAGAACGTGTTGAGCAAGTGGATGAAGCACAAGGTGTCGCACAGTCTTACGATCATCTTCTTTGCGCGCAACTACTATCCAGACCTGGAACAAGAGCTCGAGCTGCAGGCGCCATCGGCGTCATCAACAGCAGGTCGCAAACGACGAGCGTCGAGCGGATCAAGCCGCACAACTCGCGTTAGCGGTACCGCCTCCAGTTCGAAAAAGCGCAGCACAGAGGACAAAGACTGCACTTTTCCCTATGAGCGCCGCGACTATTTCCCGATCGGCGTCGACGAGAACGGTCGCCATTACCAGGATTTCTACAAGGTGGTGGCGTTCGCCAGCCTCGTGACCGAAGTGCAGCCGCTGCTCGTGCAGCTCAAGCGAGAGATGAACGAGTTCCCACATGCCTGCGGCTGGCGGTCGCATCCTTCGCCGTACTACACGTCCCCACCTCCTCCTTCGCCGACGTCAGCCTCTCCCTCTGGAGCCAGCAAGGAGTCGACTCACCGACTCGGTGTGCCTTCGTTTGCACGCGATGGGAACTTGCTGGAAGCGATCAACCTAGTGCTCAACATCTTCGAGAAGCACCACATCGATCGGCATCTAGCGCGAAGTGGACAGAGCGTCGTGCTGATCACCGCCGGGAACGGCATTTTCTCCGTCAACAAGCGTCTCGCGGAGATCACAGAGCAGCGCATGATGGACCACGGTATCGGCATCGATCTGATCTCGCTCGCCACTCCGCCGCTGCACAAATGTCCGCTGTTCCTGTTCAAACAGTCGGAGCTGACCGAAATGAAGCTGCCGAGTCGTGCGGGGGAAACGAATGCCGTCGCGGCGGATGCCTGTTTGTGCGCAAACCAACCGAACAACAACAAAACGGCGGCTTTCCAACGCCGATCGCGAACCGCGTCGAATGACGGCATGTTTGACAACCAGTCGGTCGCAGATGCCGGCATCGCGTCCGTGCGTGCAAATCAGCTCTGCAAATACTGCACACAGCGCCTGGAGAACCGCAAGAACTACGTCATCCCGCTCTGGATCCCTCTGTGTTTCGTGGAGGAGGACATGATGGTGGACCACGAGTGTCCTCTCGACGAAGACATCACGCGTCAGTGCGGTGTGTGTCACCCAAAAGTGCCAAAGACAAAGGACTTTGTGCCGCTGCCGATGTGCCGAATGTTCAAAGAAGAGGACCGCTCGATACAGTTCTCGCCGTATTCGCTCCCAAAGCCGCTGGAGAAGTTGCTGAACCGATTTCAAGAGACCGCCGACATCTTGCCATTTAGTGACGATGAATACGACGAACGCACGGGGCTCTCGAATACCATGATCTCGGAGTTCTCCACGTACAACGAGCTTCTGTTCGCAGGCTTCGACAGCGACCTGGTTCGCGCGCGATCGCCATCCATCACGTCCGTAGACGATATGGTCACGTACGGAGGCGACATGCTGCCGAAAGCGCGCTCGTTCTCGCCCTCGGACCGCAACAGAGTGCTGCAGGAGTTTGAGAAGTACGACGACCAAGTGTTTGGGTTTGTCGGAAATCGCGGGTCAGCCGTTCCTCCCAAGTCCTCGGACGGAGGCAACGACAGATTGTGCATGACGCCGCCTCTCGGTCCACGACCGCCTCCCGGTTCGAACTCGAAGAAACGAGCAGGGATGACAGGGTCGGTCATGACGTTCCAGTCCAGCTCAGCAGGCAACAACCCAACGAATGGACACGAAAATGGAGGAGGACAGAGTCAGTGGAGGCAGCGAGACCACAGCCCTTCGCCGCTGCCGTTGAGCGGGTCCGTGGGCTCAGAGAGCAAGTTTGTCTCCTCGTCCGACGAAGACATGTCAGTTCTCGACTACAATAAGTCGCGCAACATCTCCGGTTCGCTGCCCAGCACCTACCAGCTCGACAGTGGACCGAGCTACGCTGCTCCGTACACGACGAGTCCGATGCTTCGCCCCGGAGACGGTGTTGGCAAGGACGACTTGTTCAGCTCGCAGGCGTATATCTTCAGCAGTAAGCTCACGAGCAACCAGCGTCGCTGGAGCCAGATCCGCCCCAGCGAAGACGCAAAGTACCGACTCGTGCAGAACATGCTCAAGTGGAAGAGTCTGTGTTTCCCCGCGCTGCTCCCGCTGACGAGCGATTTCTTCCCCACGTCGAAAGAGCTGCAGGCGCACTACACAGAGTCGTTCTACAGTGTCACACTGCCGGAGCGCGACGAGCAGAACGGCGTGACGTTCCGGGATTACAGCGAATTCGTGATGGAGATGGTCGCGCAGCGGTTCTCGCAGGACTTCCAGCTCGTCACGGTCGAAGATGGCGGTGAGACCGCCAGTACGGTGTTCCGGTTGAGCATGGGGCATCGCATCCACGAGATCTCGTTCAACGAAGAGACGCAGACGATCGATGTGAAGCGGTACTTGCAGAAGGCGAAAGTACGCTCCGACGTGGACATCATGGAGTACCGGTACTCGATCTGGTCGCCCGTGGCGCACACGTTCCTGTCCGTCTCGCAGGAGTTCCGCAAGTACCCACGACTCGAGTACGCGTGGAACTACCTGGACCAGCTGATCTGCGGCTACTACGACGAGATGAGCGAAGCCATTCGCTACAAACGCATCCTGTACTGTGTTGTGCCTCCACGACTGGAAGGAACTGAGCAGGACAAAGGTACGAACGCTGTGTGGAATGTTGGAAAGTGGCTGAGTTGCCAATTGACGTGGATCTCTGTTTATTGACTCGTTCTCTCTCTCTCTCTATGTGCGTTACTTTACTTTGTAGCGAACCTCCACGACTACACGGAGAGGTGTCGGAAATTCATCGACCACTTGCGCTCGAGAGCCGACGCAAGCACCGGGGCTCCGAACGTGAAGATCTCGAGCGAGTGGAAAGAGAACATGACGAGCAGCGGCGTCGACGCGTTCAAGCGCGTCCCCCAGGAGAACATCAAGATCCCGATGAACGCGAGCGACGCGCCGACGAGTCAGAATTGGGTCATGACGCGCGTCGATACGGAGCTGCTCGCCACGCAGTGCTACCACGTGGAAGTGCAGTGGCTCGTGTGCCGCAGCTCGCTCGTCGACGATTTCATCACGGGGATCGTGCGACGAGCGAAACAACTCGGGCTCGAGTTCATCCAGGTGTGTGCTCTGCTTTGTCCTGGCACTATGTGATTAGCCTTCATGCTTTCAGACATGCTAACGTTTCTGTCTACCCACCCTCGTTGTGCTCAGGTCCCTGAGAACGGTATCTCCAGCAACCTGGACCTGCACCCGATGATCTGCCCGATCTTCCTCCCAATCAGCGACCCGCATGAGCAAAACATCGTCGAGCAGGCGCTGATCGAGCGCTACCATTTCTGCTGCGAAGCGCTGCACCCGATTCCGTTCACGCACCTGAACCACAGCGAAGAGTACACGATCCTGCACCAGGAGCCGCGCGTGCGCAACCGCCGCAGCATCTCGTACTATCGACAGTACGTGCACCGCTCGCTGTCCTGCTATGTGCGCATGACCCAAACGGGGCTCGTGTGGATCTCGAACCGCAAGCTCCCCTGCGACGACATCCAGGAAATATTCAACGGATTACGCCAATTGGTGAACTCTGTACGTATCGCGCACGCAGCTCTCGCGGATGTCGTCGAGCGCGTATTTGAGACACCAGCGGCGCCGGTGGCAGCGGCGATCCTTGATCCTCCAGTCGTAGACGCAGAGCCAAAGCGCGACAACGAGCACAAGGACGGGGACGTCGATGCTGACGACCGAGATGGACATGACAACGGGGAGGAAGACTTCACGTCGGAAGGCGACAAGACCGAGACGAACACGACCGACGAGGACAACGAGCGGTCCCACGGCTCCAGTAGCAGCAGCAGCAGCGACGAAGACAAGGAGAACGCAGCGCCAACCATCACTGCGAACCAGCTGCGGCGATTGTCCGCCGAAGACGCGGATGTGGCGCTACTCGTGACGCGCGGTAGCAGAGAGGCTCGCAAAAGTGCAACCGCAGCCGCAACAGCAATGTCCCTGTCACACTCCTCGTCCGTCACGACAGCCGTGCCACCACCACTGGCGAATGGGTCGGAGCGTTCATTTTCTGCACCAGCTGGCGATTTGACTGCCACCGCCGTCATCGAGGCAGAGAAAGATCCAGACTCGAGCAGCAAGTTGCAAGTGCACGCTGGAGCAGATGTCGCGGTTCTTCAGAATGGCACGCACGCGCAGGAGCCACAGCAGGAGCCACAGCAGTTTGGGTCGATCATCCGCGATGATGCCGTGGAGCTGACCGGGAGTGTCGAGTAGCCTAGATTGCCATCGCCATGAAGGCACGAAGCGGCTCATAGAGATATAGAGCTTGGAGCTGCTGGATTGCAGTTGGAGCGATTCACTTTTATGGCCGCTTCGTCATCGCGCAACCTTTTTGAGTGGACATTAATTTGGAAGTACATAAAAGAGGATACCTCTATTTTCTGATCGAAAGTGAAAGTCGTGATTCAATACGAAAGAGTGCATTTGCAGCCTTTGTAAATAGGTACCCCCTTATTAGCGATTTGGGAAGTCAGTCGGCTTGAAGAGGGTTTGCTCAAACCCAAGCAAAGCCAGCTCAGCAGATGGCTCGGACCGTTCTGTATGAGAAACTCTCTTCCGCAAAAGAGCTCCCTCCTCAAAATGGAGATGCGACTGAGCGACACGCGCACATAGAGTCCCGCCACCAAATCCAAGAGCAGCCCTCCAGTTCATTCTGTGACTCCGTGGAGTGAGTGAGTACCAAGGTGTGCCAAGCCAGAGCGAGACAACACTCTCGCTCACTCTCGCTCACTCTCGCTCACTCTCGCTCACTTTCCAATCTTCTCCTTCCGTCCCCATCCAGAGCGACTACTGGAACCAGAAGCCCACCCACCGAAGTCGAATAGCTACACACAAGCGCTGGATAGCTAGCTACGCTCTCTAGCTGGCTCCATCGGACTCAAGCAGGTAGACGAGGAAGCGGGAGAATTACAGGGAAATCCGAGCACAGATAGACACAGGTCGTCCTTCCAGTGAGCGAAGGCGCGTACTATATAGTAGTACTGTGAGAAGAGAGAGAGAGAGATGGCGACGGAGTTTGAGGCGGCGTTCGCGCGCCCGCGCCGCAACACTGAGAGCAGCGGCAGCAGCAACAGCAACAGCAACATGATGTTCCGCCGCATGTCCGCGCAGGCCATGGGGCTCGAGGCGAACGCGCTCTGCCACCGCTCGCACTGGGTGCCCAAGTCTACGCGCTCGTCGTGCTCCAACTGCCGGCGGTCGTTCCGCCTCTGGACCAAGAAACACCACTGTCGCTTCTGCGGCGAGGTGGTCTGCCGCAACTGCTCCACGCAGCGCATCCTGATCCAGAAGAAGACGCTGCGCTCCTGCGACGCGTGCGTGAGCGTCAACGTGCAGAGCATCTCGGAGCTCAGCCGCCGCAACAGCACGAGCGACCTCGTCATCGAGTCGGCGTCGGTGGGGGGATTGCTGCGCAAGAGCACCAGCAGCGTGAGCGCGGCGGGCCGCAAGAGCGACGGCGCGCTGCTGCGCAAGTCTCTACAGCAGCACCATCACCATCTGCGCGGCAAGCAGCGCGGCAGTCTGTCGAAGCGCGACGCACTATCAACGGGGTCCACGTCCGCGACGTCGCGCGCGCTCTTCGCGCTGCGCAGCCGCTGGCGTTCGCAGCTGCCGTACGTGGTTGTGGTCTTCCTGCTCGCGCTCGCGGGTGTCACGAACCTCCTCGCGCGCGTATAGCAGCAAGAAGAGGGAGGGAGTTTAGATAGAGAAGAGAGATGATGGATGGTGGTCTGTGGTATGCGGTAGTGCGTCGGTGGTGATGGTGGTTGGGGGGGGGGGGGGGGGGTTTTTTTTTTTTTTTTGGGGGGGGTAAAAATTTTAGAAACCCCCCCCCCCCCGGGGCGCCGCAGTTTTTTTTTTTTTTTTTCATATGAAGAATAACG
>JALBYZ010000480.1:0-25716 GCA_038050575.1 Globisporangium mamillatum
ACCGAGTACCTGGACGCAAGTGTTGTGGAGTGGGCGACCAAGTTCCAGCTTGTCGGCTTGTTGGAGTTTTGCTTTGCAAAGATGGAGGGCGTGAATGAGCGATACCGAGTGCACGCCTGCGAGACTGTGATGCGCACTGCATGCTGCCACGGTCACCTGAAGCTCCTGCGATGGGGCGCCACGAAACTCGAGAGCCTTTCATCATCTTCTCTTAGTGCTATCAATCCAACCGCAGATGCAAAAGCAACAAGAACAACAACAGCGAAGGATATCAAGGACAAGCTAAGCGCACCACTGTGGGCAGCATTGAGCACTAACGCTGCAACGAATGGGCACACAGAGATCCTGAAGTGGATCATTAGCAAGCGCTGGCCGAAGACTCTTCTCGACAACAACCGCCAAGCACATTTACAAAAACTCGTCGATGCCGCAGCTGAAAATGGGCACGTACACGTGCTCAAGTGGATCGACTCGGCGTTTAAGGACGCCTCGGTCCTCATTAGCAAATCCGGCCGTGAGGCTGTGATCGCGAACAAGCACTTCAATGTCATCCAGTGGCTCGTGGATCAACACCAGGAGCTGGTGAGCCATTTGGATCAAGCGTCTCAAGACGAGATCGCAATCTGCCTAGACGAAGGCATGGATGGTTTTGTGCCTGCAGGGATTCCATACTTCCTGCACAGCTCCAACAGCCAAAACTTAACGAGATGGCGGCTCCTCCACCCTACTTTACAATAGTGATTACAATATCTAATAAACTCGTGAGTCTTCGTTTTAGAATGAAGGAGACCAAGGACGTAAAGTAGAAATTAGTACCTTGGCGGTCTTTTTGTATGGATGTAGGGTCGTTGGGAAAGCGTAGATTGGCAATATCACCACCGTCTTTCGTGATGCCAGTAGTCAATGGCACTCCATACATTTGCTTTGCAATTGGGATTACCTGGAGTGTTGCGGGTTGCTCTTCCAAAGATGGCTACATTGACCAACACTCTATATTTTACTTATGCTAAGGTTGCTTGAATGTGACAAGCTGAACTACTTGTTTGATGTGCTCAATACACTGTATGTACATGGTCAAACAAACACCCTAACCCGATAAATGGAAGAAATTGTTTTATGTGCATTTTCTGTAGTGATTTCTTATAGCGGTATGAGTGACTATTTTTTTCTCATCTTACTAATGTGTCACTTTTGTGCTGTAAATGCCTTGGCATTATTTACGCGTAAAAAAGCGTTTTTACGCGTAAGTATTAACTGTTGCAGGTTCCTGCATCGAGTTGTGGAGGCCCCTCCAAACGATTGGCGTTGGGCCTCCCCGCCAGCGCTTTGCGCTTTGAAGCTCGCGGCGGCTATCGCGCGGACGCTGGAATTCATTCGTTTTAGCATCAGAACGGGAGAAGAAAACAGAGAACAATGGTCAAGAACGTTCGTGTGACTTACCGCCGCAGACACTCGTACGCCACCAAGTCCAATGGCATCAAGGCCGTGAAGACCCCTGGTACGTTACCCCCATGCTTATTATGTTTGCACAGCAGTGATGAGGCAACGCGAGAAAGAGAGAGAGTGAGAGCAAGAGAAACGGTGTGAGGAGTGATCGATCGAGTGACGCCAGCATGCGGGTGCGAACGATAATGCGAGAAGCAGTAACGCGAACAGCCAAGCGAGAGTGGAGATGACAGGCGAAACGATGGTGCTGTATCGTACAGACGTGATATGACAGTTCGAGTGTAACCGTATTAGGGCGTCAGCAGACAGGAGAGCAGCAGCATGGTGGCATATCGAGCTACTAGCAACGACGTAGTCATGATTGTCGAAAACATCACACAGCATGCACAGAGGTTGCGTCCAAGAGGTGAACGAACAAAGCGACGTAAAGCTTGTCCATGGAGTGGAGAGACCAAATCGAATGCGGCATGCAGTCCAAGCAAACCTGTGAACCACCGAGACATTGCGTCTACCAGTCAATCAGTCAGTCCAAGGAAGCCAACGAGCATGATCCATCGTCACCGTCAACGCGCAGTGTCGATCGCCGCTAGCTCTTCTCTCCTCTCTCTCTCGTCGCTGTCGCTGCAACAACACGTACCAATGCACTATTGAACACAGCCACTGACAACATGTGCGCTTCCTTTTATCGTCGATGATCTGCAGGTGGTGTCTTGGTCGCCCAGTACCGCAAGAAGCGTGCTGCTGGCCCAAAGTGCGGTGACTGCAAGCAGTCGCTCAAGGGAGTAAGTGACCAGCCACAGTGATGCCTATCATGCTATGATAGCCGACAAGTATCTAACTCCTATAATTCTTTTTTTCATCACCTTCAGATCAAGCACTTGTCTCCAAAGGAGTACAAGAACGTGAGCAAGACCCACCGCACTGTGTCCCGCGCGTACGGCGGCTCCCGCTGCGCTGGCTGCGTTCGCCAGAGAATCGTTCGCGCTTTCTTGATCGAAGAGCAGAAGATCGTCAAGAAGGTCCTTCTCGAGAAGCTCAAGAAGAAGTCTGCTTAGATCGTTCTTATTTTCTAGGTTTCCGAATCACTTCTTCCCGTTATAGCAAATGAAAAGCCTCCACTTTTCGTTGTCTGAAACAACAACCAACAAACACCTTCCTTCCTCCTTCGTGTCGTTCTGTTGCTGCTTCTATTGCTCGAGCTTGTCTGAGCTTCTTCCGTTGCAAAGAGGTCCTCAAAGGATGTGAGCGAAGGGATATGTGCAACATTTGATCTCATGTTGCAGGCGTGCACATGGATAGCAGGATCAGCTCCGTCACATGATCACTTACAAATAATCAGACAAGCTCTCCTGGTTGCAATGACTTGGAAAGAACCCTCATGCCAGTGACTTGGCAATCCGCTTACACTTCGGTCTTTCGGAGAAGAGCCTGAGTGATGCATT
Source organism: Globisporangium mamillatum (assembly GCA_038050575.1). Classification (NCBI taxonomy): domain Eukaryota; phylum Oomycota; class Peronosporomycetes; order Pythiales; family Pythiaceae; genus Globisporangium; species Globisporangium mamillatum. The sequence continues at coordinate 2,889 of JALBYZ010000480.1, forward strand.
TATCATTCACATGCTGCTCTGTTACATCACTTACTCCATGGATATCAATCATCAGTCTGTCCAAGCTCCATTTTTTGGCCACTTCAGCTTCCATCTTGATTGACCCTGTCAGAACCGAATGCGTGGGAACCAGTAATCCAGGAGCTTGCAGTAGTACTGTACCACTCAAAATAGCACCCCTCAGGGAGGCACTGTCACTCACTCGACCTTACAGTTAGCAACACTCTTTGTTTATTGAGTCCGCCCTGTCTAAAACACCCGCATTCGCTTTCCTTTCTCTCGCTTTCCTTTCTCGCTTTTTGGTCGCCGCTATCGCAACAGCAAAGCTTCAAGAAGCAAAGAAAGGAGGAAGGCATCAGTGCGCGCCACCGTTCTCTCCCTTTCTTCACGCAGTGCGAAACCGACCTTCGCTTCTGCTGCACGCGCGTGGACGCCGCTGCGAGTACTCTGCAGTCAGTAGCGCGTCGACTCGTGCCACTTGCTGGTGCGATTTCGGTTGGAAGAAAGCACACCAAGCAGATAGAGCACACCATTCCAATCCATTCCGCGCGTGCGCCAGTGTTTCCCTGACCGTCATTCTGCGTTTTGCATCGTTGAAGACCGGAGAAAGAGAAGCCCAAGAAAGCGCAACGCTCGCATCTCAAAAAGGAATTACAGACGCCGGCGTGTAAGCAAGCGTTGCGTGTAGATTTGAAGCCGCCATGGCGTACAAAGAGCGCGAGCACGTGGAGAACATCCTGAACCGGCTGGTGAAGCGTCTGAAAACGAAAGATGCCGTCGCGCGCCAGCAGTATGCAAAGGAACTGTACACGTTTGTCGCGACGCTCTCGAGGCAGCTGACGTCCGAGACATTCACGAAAGTGCTGCAGCAATTGACCCCGCAGCTGTACGTGCTGTTGCAGTCGTCGAATGAGCAGGATCAGCTGGGCGGACTCGTCGCGATTGACATGCTGATCGACATCTCGAATGAAGACCAGGTGATCCGGTATGCGAACTACTTGCGCAACTTCTTCACCCAGCAGAACACGTCACGCGCGGCGTTGATCGCAGCGTCGACTGCATTAGGTCACCTCGCGTCGTCGAATAAAACGAGCGGCGTGAGCGGGACGCTTGTGGCCGCGTTTGTCGACTTTGAAGTGAAACGCGCGTTTGAGTGGCTGCAAGGAGAGCGACAGGAAGCGATTTTCAGCCAGCGACGACTTGCAGCGTGCTTTGTGTTGCGAGAGCTTGCCCGGTCAGCGCCGACGCTGTTTCACGTCAACCTGACGACATTTTTCCAGTCCATTTGGGGAGCGATCCGTGACGCCCGCGTTGAGATTCGAGAGGCTGCAACTGAAGCGCTGAGTGCGTGTCTGCAGCTGATCGCGCGCAGACAAACTCGTCACAGGGTGCAGTGGTACTGCAAAGTCTATGATCAAGTGTTTGAGGGTCTGAACGTGGGAAGAACCGGGATTGGAGCTGGAGCAACGAATGGCAGCCAGATTTCCTCGTCGCTCACGATTACAGCATCACCATTGAGTGCAAATGCGGTGCCAACTTCTTGGGAATGTGTGCATGGGTCGCTGCTAGTCATCGGAGAGCTGCTTCAAAACACTGGTGGATTCATGGTACCTCGTTTCCGCGAAGTCTGTGACACCGTTCTGCTTTACAAGGATGCAAAGGATAAGCTTGTGAATCGCACGGTGTGCGTGCTGCTGCCTCAACTCGCGGAATTCTGCTCGGATGCGTTCGTGCGTCACTACCTGAACATCTCGCTGACGCACTTGATGAAGCGCATCACCACGAACACCTCGGCATCAGAGCGTGGCATTGCCTTTTTGGCACTGGGAAGATTAGCGCTTGCAGTTGGCGAGCAGATCATGCCACAACTGCCTCCGATCGTCAAGTTGGTGAAAGAAGGACTCGCGACTCATACTCGCAAGAAGAAGTCCAAGAACAAGCTGTTTTGCATCGAGACGCTTACGTGTGTGGCGAATCTGTCGCGGGCATTGGGTGCAAAATTCGAGAAATACCTTTTCGATGAGCTCCTGGAGATCATGATGCAAGGCGGCCTTACAGACGAGCTGATTGACGCCCTCACGGAGATCGTTGCCAGTATCCCGAACGCGTTGCCCATCGTGCAGGAGCGATTGCTGAATGAGATTTCGATCATCCTGCGTGGTGTCCCATTCTCTCAAGGGTCAACGTTTTCGGTTGTCAGCAGTAGCGATGCTGGTGACGGCTTTCACGGCAGCGACAATGGAGACCCAGCTCATTCGGAAAAGTCATCTACGCCAGTGAAGCAGTCTGCAGTTCAAGCTCTGTTTTCGTCAATGAAGCGCGGATCGTTGGTGCTAGCTGGATCAGCTGGTCTGACCTCATCGCTGTCGCTGAGTGTGGATGAAGAAAACATGTCGAGCTCAGCTTTTGGTGGCGCTGCTCCGCCATCGTCCGGTGGCGTCGCTCACCATTCGCCAGCGCTGTTGATCAAGGGAGAGACAGGAGACGAGATCGACATCATCCTGTTGTCACTGAGAACCCTCAGCTGTTTTGACTTCAGCGGCAACTTTTGTCTCCTTCCCTTCGTTCGGGATTGCGTGGCTCTATACCTGAAGAACTTGGACCCTCGCATTCGGAAGCAAGCTGTGATCACGTGTAGCAAGTTGCTTTTACCGTCTGGGAGTCAAGCGATTGGTGCGACTCGAACTGGCATGTCATCCAGTGCATTCGTTGTCAACGGGATGGGTTCGTCACCGTCGTCTCTGCTGATGCCATCTTCGGTGCAAAGTGGCTGGAGTCACGTCACAAAGCGAGGACCAAGTGGGAGAGTCATCGACCAAGTGCTTACGCAACTCTTGCAAGTTGGGATTTCGGATATGGAGCCCCTCGTGCGGAAGAGTGTCGTCGATTCCCTTGATGAAAGGTTTGACGAGCTGATGAGCCAAGAGGCGCACTTGACGATGGTATTTACCTTCCTGAACGATGAAAATGCCGAAATCCGCGAGAAATCCATGCAGCTGCTGGAGCGACTTGCACCGCGGAATCCTGCTTTTGTGATGCCGTCGCTGCGACGCGTGCTGATTCAGCTGCTCACTGAGCTCGAGCATACGTCGGACATGAGGATGAAAGAGGAAAGCACTCGGCTACTAGGCTATTTGATTCGTGGCGCACAGCACCTCATTGATCCGTACATTGTTCGAGTTTTGCAAGTATTGCTTCCGAAGCTGGTCCAGGGCAACTCGACACTCGCAAGTGCAGTGTTGACAACTATTGGAGAGCTCGCTCTGGTGTCGCAAAACCAGATATCAGCCTACGAGCACTACCTGTTCCCGCTCATCATCAGCACATTGCAAGACCATTCGTCGATTGAGAAGCGACAAATCGCACTACAAACGCTGGGGCAATTGGCTGGAAGCACCGGAAGTGTGATTCGCCCGTACTTGGCGTCTCCGAAGCTCTTGGAGATTTTGCTGAGTTTGCTCCAGCATACCGCATCTTCGCCGTGGCAGCTGCGACGCGAGGCAATGAAGACCATCGGTATACTGGGTGCGTTGGATCCGTACAAGTACAAGCTATGCATCTCCCGAGCATCTTTGCAAGAGGCAAATGAGGCTGCTTCTACGAGTAAATCAGGCGGTGCGAAAGAGAGCAGTGAACGGGCTGCAGCTGAACCATCAAGAATTGAAGTTGTCAATGAAGGATCCCAGCCCCAGTACAACTACCCCAAATTGGACTTGGACTTGAAAGCGCTAGGCGTGACGATCGACTTTTCAAGCTTCAACATGAAGAACACGGGCGAAGTGCTTGATGAGAAACAACAAATTGAGCTGCAACTGTTTACAGCAGCACCGATCGGAACCCGACGACCAGACAGCGGGAGCAACAGAGCTGTAATCGCGTCCAACGAGCCTGGTTCGTATGCAATGTCGGTCAGCCAGTCCACCGGATCAGCTTCGGCCGCGTCTGCTTCGATGAGGAAGAAGAGTTCAGCCGTGATGAGCGTGTATGGCGACGACAAGTTTGATTTTGAGAGCACGTTGCTGGACAACGAGATGGAGCTGGACCCGACTGAACTGTCTCCGTCTTCTGAAGCATATTTCCCGACCGTTGCTATCCACGCGTTGCTTCGAATTTTGAAAGAACCTTCGCTGAGTATGCACCACCATGGTGTGATTCAAGCGATCATGTTCATCTTCAAGAGTCTCTCCACCCAATGCGTGCCGTTCCTCAAGTATATCCTGCCTCCTTTTCTGCGGGTATTGGCGAGATGTGAGCCACGGCTACGGGAGTCGTTGTTTTTGCAGCTCACGAACTTGATCTCCATCGTGAATGGGCACATGAAGCCGTTCTTTCCGCCGATTATGGCTCTTGCGCTCCGCTTCTGGAACTCTCACCTACCCCAGATCATTCGGCTTATGGAAAAGATTGCTCAGGCAGCTCCACAAGAATTCCGCGCGGAGTACTTCCCAAAGCTATTGCCAAAGATTTTGGAAGTTTTGCAGCCTCATCCAGAAGTGTTTGACATCGGAGGTCTGCAACACGCTGACGGAAGTGACCATGGGGGCGGCGCCGGAGGTATGGGTGGAATCAACGCGATTGGAAGTGGCACCAACGCCGCTCTCTCGAGCTCTCCACATATGGACTCCCCCAGCGGAATCAGTGGTCCTGGAATCGCGCATGGAGGTGCTCACCACATCTCGAATGACCATTTACTGCACAACCAGTCCGGTTCTGGGGGATCTAGTCGTGGAATGGTAAGCGGTGAAAGTGGACTGTTCCTCAGTGGATTCGATCCTGGAGCTGGAGGAATCAGCAGTCTTGATGGAATGAAGAAACTTGGAGGCAAAGGAGGCAACGGTGGAGTAGTTGCAGCAGTCCAAGTTCAGGTCGTGCAGTCGCTGATCGTTTTCCGGGATGCTGTCGAAGACTACGTGTACCTCCTTGTTCCTGCACTCGCTCGACTGATGGAGAATGGCGAAACACCTCTGGACGTGAAGGTCATGGCGATCTACGCGTTTTCGAGAATATGCATTGTCTCGAAGTTCGAGCACTACGCGGGGGCAAGAATTCTCCAGCCATTTGCTCGTGTCGCGAAGCAAATCTCAGCGAAAGGATCCCACTTTTTCAGTCGAGCCGCTGGGTCCACCTCAGGAGGCAACAATCCAGGCGGATTCAGTAATGGAGCTGCGAATACCCCTGCAGTCGCCGCGACAAGAGCCGAAGCGACCAAGTTTTCCGAAGTGATGTTGTACGCGTTGTGCGCGATGGCATATCAGTTGCAGCAGGAGATCCTGAACTTCGAGCCGCTGGTACTCCAAATCATTGGCTCGCTGCCGTCCCAGCATGAATCGTCGACCGAAGAGATCACGCAGCTGGTATACCAAGCATTGGATGCGCTTCGTCGGGGTCAGAGCGTCTCTATCAGCTTGCTGGACGATCCAGCATTTTTGAACAGCAGCGTGAAAGCAATCTTTTTGGAAGTTCAAGCTGCAACTGGGGGCTCTGGAGCTGGGGGTACTGCTCTTGCATCCGCCCCGTCGTCAAACATGCGACTTCATGTAAACCAGCAAAATCTTCGGCGAGCGTGGGAAGCATCGCAGCGTAGTACAAAAGAAGACTGGCTGGAGTGGATGCGGCGCTTCTCGATTGAGCTGCTCCGTGAGTCTCCTTCTGCAGCATTGCGATCGTGCTGTGCGCTTGCCCAAGCATACAACCCCCTCGCACGAGCACTTTTCAACCCAGCGTTCGTGTCGTGCTGGAATGAATTATACGAGCAGTATCAAGATTATCTCGTGCGCGCACTTGAGACAGCATTTCAGAGCGACACGATCCCCGCTGAAATCCTACAGACGCTGCTGAATCTGGCTGAGTTCATGGAGCACGATGTGGAAGCGCTTCCGATTGATATTCGCGAACTTGGCGAGCTCGCTCAAAAATGCCACGCGTATGCGAAAGCGCTGCACTACAAGGAGCTCGAGTTCCACACTTCCCCGAGCACGTGCATAGAAGCGCTGATATCAATCAACAACCAGTTGGGTCAACCTGAAGCAGCAGTCGGTATCCTGAAATACGCGCAGCAGCACCACAAGAGTGTCATTCAGGTGAAAGAAACCTGGTTCGAAAAGCTCCAAGATTGGCAAGCTGCGTTGGCTCTCTACGACCAGAAGATGGTTGCTCACGATTCTCAGAAAGGAAGTGCAAACTCGCTTGATGTTCAAGTTTGCATCGGAAAGATGAGATGCCTAGAAGCATTAGGAGAGTGGGAAGAGCTCGCGGCGCTTGCGGATAAAGTGTGGAAGTACCTGCATACCCAGCCAATAGAGCAGCCTCAACGCCGTGTGACATCAAGCGCATCGAGATTGCTGACAAGAGCAAATTCGTCCTCCAGTAATAGCGGAATGCAGTCGAGTATTCAGCGCGCAAGCAGTTTCTCGGGGTCGAGTGGCGGTGCGCCTGCAGCCTTATCCCATACCATGGAGGACCGTGAGGATAATGCTCTGAAGAAAGTGGCGATGCTGGGTGCTCGAGCCAGCTGGTGTCTTTCTCAATGGGACAACATGAACCAGTACATCTCCGACTGTACGCCAGCAACTACTCTTTCTGTGGCGTCCGGGTCAGAAGAAGCTGACACTCAGACGAGCCTGTATCGGTCAGTTCTTGCTGTGCACCACGGCAAATTCGACCAAGCTGCGACTTTGATTGATGAAACACGGAAGACTCTAGACACGAAGCTCGGAGCTCTTGTTGGCGAGTCCTACAGCCGAGCATACCGAAGTATGGTGACGCTTCAGCAACTTAGTGAGCTGGAGGAAATCATCACTTACAAGAAGCTGAGAATGAACGTTGCGAAGAGTGAAGAGGCAGCGAGGTACAAGCGGCATATGGTTCGCATGTGGCATGCTCGACTGAGTGGGTGCAAGCGCGTTGTTGAAGTGTGGCAGCAAATTCTAGCGGTGCGCTCATTGATCATCTCTCCTCGAGATGACATTGATACGTGGCTGCAGTTTGCTAGCCTCTGTCGTCAATCCGGAAACTTGTCGTTGTCGCTGAAGGTTTTCACCAACTCGCTTGGTGTGAACATCTCCGGAACGTTGAATGGCGGCGGCGCGTTGTCTGACATGCTGTCAGTATCGTCTTCTGGATCACTTTCTTCAAGCTCGATCCCGTTCGGCTATGGTGAGAAAGAGCACCACCGAGTTGCGTTTGCGTACTTGAAGCATTTGTGGGCAGTTGATGACAAGAGAAAAGCGCTCACAGAGCTCCATCACTTGGTTTCCAAGATATCGACGCGTCACCACCGAGGAATGCCAGGGCAGTTCCACGGACATTCTGGCAACGGAAATGGATACCCAGGAATGGGAAGCGCGGCGTCGTCGTTTGGCAACCTGGTTGGGTCGAATGGAGAGGAGGAGCTGCTGGTGAAATGTCATCTGAAGATGGCTGAGTGGCAACTCGAGTTCCACGAGCAGCAGTTGGAGAGAGTATCAATTCCGAACGTGCTTGCCTCTCTGAAACTGTGCACCGAATTGGAACCTCGAAGCTACAAGGCATGGCATGCGTGGGCGTTGATGAACTTCCACGTGGTTGAGCACTACAGCCAACACACTTCGTCGTCCGCGTTGTCAATGCCAACTCATGGAGGGACAACATCTCAACTTCATCCAGGCGCAGGCGGAATTGGTCCGTACATCGCGCCAGCGATTCACGGCTTCTTCAGATCTATTGCGCTTGGCCGAAGTCGATGGGCAGCGAATGTGCAGCAGGATATTTTACGAGTCCTCACGCTGTGGTTTGCTCACGGAAATCGCACAGATGTGATAAACGCGCTCGACCAAGGCTTCAAGTCCGTGAGCATTGAAACTTGGTTAATCGTGATCCCGCAGCTGATTGCCCGCATTCATACGCCGTATGCCCAGATTCAGACACAGTTGCGTAAACTGTTATGCGCAGTGGGCTCTCAGCACCCTCACGCACTGATCTATCCGCTTTCGGTCGCGCTGAAATCGCCGCTGAAAGTGCGTCAGCAAGCAGCTCAAGAGATTATGAAGAAGATGTGCGAAAAGTACGAGGATCTGGTAGGCGAAGCTCTCATGGTCAGTCACGAGCTGATTCGCGTGGCAATCTTGTGGCACGAGATGTGGCATGAAGGACTAGAAGAGGCATCTCGACTGTACTTCGGCGAGCGTGACGTAGATGGCATGGTTGCTGTCCTCCAGCCGCTGCACCAGATGATGGACAATGGTCCGCAGACGATGCGAGAAGTTGGCTTTCAGCAGGCGTTCGGTCGCGATTTACGGGAAGCACACGAGTGGCTGCAGCGCTTTCTCAACAACCGCAACAACGAGTCAGACCTCAATCGTGCGTGGGATCTGTACTACCACGTGTTCCGCCGAATCAACAAGCAGCTGCCGCAGCTCACGACTCTTGAGCTGCAGTACGTGTCACCAAGTCTTTTGAAAGCAAGAAACTTGCAGCTAGCAGTGCCGGGAACGTACCGCGCGGGACACTCGATCGTGAAGATTGGAAGCTTCTTGCCGACAGTGCTGGTGATCACATCCAAGCAACGCCCTCGTCGCATCACGATGATCGGCTCGAATGGATTGGAGTACATGTTCTTGCTGAAGGGCCACGAAGACCTCCGTCAAGATGAGCGAGTCACTCAGTTGTTTGGGCTTGTAAATGCGCTACTAATCAACGACCGCACCACGTCGAAGAAAGACCTGAAGATCCACCGGTATCCCGTCATTCCGCTCTCGCACAATGCAGGTATTGTCGGATGGGTACCGCACTGTGATACACTGCACCAGCTGATCCGAGACTACCGTGAGGCGCGCAAGATTCTGCTGAATATTGAGCATCGCCTGATGCTACAGATGGCGCCAGACTACGACGCCCTAACGCTGCTGCAAAAGGTGGAAGTGTTTGAGTACGCGCTGGAGAACACTGCGGGCCAAGATCTGTACAAGGTGTTGTGGCTGAAGTCGGAGAACTCGGAAGTGTGGCTGGATCGTCGAACCAATTACACGCGCTCGCTCGCCGTCATGTCGATGGTTGGCTACATCCTCGGTCTCGGCGATCGCCATCCATCCAATCTCATGCTGCATCGCTTTACCGGAACGATCGTGCACATCGATTTTGGCGACTGCTTTGAAGTCGCGATGGATCGCGAGAAATACCCAGAGAAGATCCCTTTCCGGCTGACGCGCATGCTGACGAACGCGATGGAGGTGAGCGGCATCGAAGGGAACTTCCGGTACTCGTGCGAGAGCGTGATGCAAGTCTTACGAGAGAACCAGCACAGTTTGATGGCGATGCTGGAGGCGTTTGTGGACGACCCGCTCATCGGCTGGCGTCTTCTCGCTCCGACGAATGTGTCACCAAGCAAAGCTGGCGGCTCGTCGATGGTGCCGAGATCATCGATGGCGAGTTCGGTGAATGGTGGAGCTATGACACGTCAAGCGTACCAACAGCAACAGCAGCAGCAGATTCAACAGCAGCAAGATGGAGAGCGTCGTGAAGCAGCTCATCCGCGCAGCGAGAGCATTTCGATTCCAGAGCCGTCGATGTCGAATGCGCAGATCGATCCAATGGAGCGACCGCATGCGAAGGCACAACAACCATCACCACCGCCACCAGTAGTGGCGCCACAACCGACGCATTTGCCACCACCTCCACCGCCACAAGCAGCGGCAGCACTTGCCCCTGCACCACCAGTAGCAGTCAAGCGAGCTGAGGAAACAACATCCCAGCCTGCTGTACAGTCCGCGGCTCCACCTCCACCTGTTCCTGCCTCTGTCCCAGTGGAAGTAGAAGAAGACGAGGGCGATTTTGAGCACGAGTCGAGCAACTCAGACATCCGTGATGACGACGACGAAGAAGAGGACTCGGGTGTTGAAACAGACGGTAGCGGAGCGTATAACGACGAAGACGAAGAAGGCGAAGGCGATGATGAATACTATGATGATGAAGAAGGTGAAGAGGATGATGAGGATGAAGCTGCTTTTGAAGAAAAAGAAGCAGCGGAGCTCGAAGAACAGCAGCAACAGCCGCCACCGCCACCAGCGGCAGCAGCCCAAGTGGCGATGCGCACCAGTGTGATTCCATCTTCTGTCCCAGCGAGACCGAGGGGGATCGTTGGCTCTGTTTCCACCGCGTCCTCTGTATCACGACCCAGCGCGATTCCTTCGCGGCTGCCTCCGCGTCCGTCGACGTCGGTCGCGGGCTCCCGGCCGATGAGCATCAGCAAGTCAATCGCGTTCTCACGTCGCATCCCGTCGTCGCTGCCTCGGAACGGCGCGGCGATCGCAGAAGAGTACGCTGACGACGACGAGAAGGTAGAGCGCATTGACTACGCGAACACGAATCTCCACGAAGCGATCTCGAGTCTCGCAGCGAGCGTTTCGAACGTGGGTCAAGGAAGTCTCAGCCGCAGCTTCATGCAGACGCGGATCGAGGCAGCACGCGCAGTAGCGGCGGCAGCAGCAGCGACGTCAGGCGCGCAACCGTCAAATTCGGTTGTGGCGAACGGACATGCCACTGCTGTTGGTGGCCAACAAGGAAAGCCTCCGCCCCCACCGCCATCCTCGTCCGCTGCTACTGGCGCTGGAGTGGTGCGCGCGAAGGCCCGTAGGAACTCGATCAGCCAGCAGATCCCTCCAAGCGGCGCCTCTGCCGCTGCCGCAGGAAAGCCACCAGCGCAAGTGGCGCAGTCGCAGTCGAAATCGGACAACCTGCACACGAACCGAAGCCACCGCGAGCGCGAGCTGGTGAATGCGCTTGGCCCCGAAGGCACCGGCGCGCCTCGCGAAGCGCTGAACGAGAAGGCTGTCGCCGTCATCCGGCGTGTGCAGGCGAAGCTCACGGGCCGGGACTTTGAAGGTGAGAAGGAGCCACTGGGCGTGAGCGCGCAGGTGCAGCGGCTGATCAACCAGGCCGCGTCGCACGAGAACCTCTGCCAGTGCTACATCGGCTGGTGTCCATTTTGGTAACCAAATGTGTTACATCTCTATCTATGAACGCTACTGTAGTCAGTAGAGCATTTTGTTCGCCAATCGCTTGGCGAGTATGTCCATGAATGTCAAAGTATGCATTTTGTATAAACACTTTTCTTTGGTGCTAGGGTGCAACATAGATAGATGCACTCGATTTGATTTGACAACTTCAACTTGACCATAACTGATTTGGCTGGTTGTGCGCGATCGACCGAGCTGCGAGTTCATGGGCAGCTGCTGCAGGTGCTCCATGGCAGAGCCTTTGGTAAGCTTCGTAACACACGCAGCATCAACTCTCTATTCCCGTAGCTGCTTGTTGAATCTGCAAGGAGATGCACGCATGGCGAAGGCATCGAAGATCACCTTCAACCCCCGATGCATAGCGATTGATTGAAAGGCTTGACGCGAAAGAGAAAAGAGACGCGAATGTAGACTGCAAGTGTGCCTTCTCCATCACCTCTCTCTGACATGTCTTCTCTCTTCCTCAGTACACTTCAACAGCAAGACAAGATGTTCTGAACGCGTGTTGCATTTCTCTTCGCGAGCGATAAAAAGTGAGAGAATGGAATGGCTACATTTACTATTGCAAAAGATTCTATCCCGCTGTCAATCCATCTTTTTAGTCCTTTCCAGTAATAAGTCTACTTATACTGGAAAGGACTAAAAAGATGGATTGATGGATTCATTCGTGGTGATGATGACTGGCCACTTGTGACGGGCATCTTCTTGACGGCAGAGCAGAATTTCGAAAGGGTAGGAAGCGAAGGAAGCAATTGTTGTTGTCCCGCATGTTCAATTGATACTGACTGCCTGATACAGACAACGATTCACTTGGGAATCTCGCGCATGAATCTGTGGACCACCACCACCGCCACCAGGCAAAATTGACTCTCCACTTTGTTCATTCGAAGACGTCTGCATTTTTGTTATCATAGAGAGAGCGGGCTTGTCAGATTTCCTGAAGCTACACAATCTGCAGCTGCCTTCCTTGTCCACATCGACTCAAGTGGATTGTTGTTTGCTACCGTAGCTTGTTGGGAATTTGCTGCAACAAAAAGTGCAACCCCAGCACGCAAGGCAACAAGCAATGGGAGAGACCAATCGACACTCTATGCTTGTTGCGTGCATGCGCGCTCATTCGACTTGTATACACTACCAAAGCGTACACAACGACGATTGCAATGCGCACAAACTTTCTTGAGCGAAGACATTGCGTGCGCTCTGTCAGAACGCATCATGCTGGAGTGTTGACTGCGCAAGTCCGTTTTCTTAGATATGATATATCGGAAGCAATAGCCGCGCTTCAAGAAAATATGAAAAATGGAGCGCGTTTTCTCTCTTGGGCCCACCGCCACCACTCGTTTTCCCCAAGCTTTTTCTCAGGCTTTTTCCTGAGCTTTTTTCCGAGCTGTTTTTCAGGAACCGCTTTTTCAGTTTGTTGAGACAAATGGACGCCAGAAAAGCGAAACGGACGTCCGTTTGGATGTTGCATGTTGACGCTTGACGCATCCCAAATTTTGTTTGCGTCGGTTGCTTTTGTTGTTGGTTCAGGTCGAGCATCCCTAAAAAAATATCAATCAATCAATCAATGTTCGTCGCAAGATGATGGGACTTGGACGAGCAAGCAAACTCGCTTCTTGTTATGCTTACAGACAAACAAGCATGCAGTATGTGCGTTGAATTGAGAGAGAGAGAGGGAGATTGGGGGAGCCATGATGCCAAACGCCAAACCGCATATCACAGTAGTAGTGACGAGGCAATCTGAGCAAGAGCCAACAAAATGGCTGCATGCGTGTTTGCTTGCTTGCTGATGATCGAGGAAGATGGATCGATGATGCATGCCGAGCTGGCAGGTGGTTGATTGGCGAGCAGCCTCACGCACTCACTGACCACTTTTGTGAATACTTTTGCGAAGGTTCCTAGATCCCGCACCTCTCACGAGCAGGTGGTGGTCGTTTCAAGAGGTATCACTACAGTAGCTCGTGACACAGTTTTTTTATAATGCTCACAATAGCACCCCGCAGTACCGGGTATAGATGGCTGTGTATTGTGTATTTTCTGTACACACCTTGTTGCAGAGTCTTACATCAATCGGGTGCGCTTTAAAAGCGTATGTAGCTCGACCATTATCGCTCATTGCATTATCGCCCGTTGTACTCAATCTCACATTCGATGCGATGAAAGATTACGTGTGTGTGCACCTTGTGGTGCGAACTGTCACCAAAATCCGATGATACATTTGGTTGTATTCTTGCCGGTGCCACGAGCCGCACTTGGTGTAAAACAAGTGCACTTTGATCGGGGTGGAACGTGTCCATAAAACGCGCAGTTTCTCAGGTGAAAGCTGAAGTCTGTTCTACTTTCTCTCATTTAAAATACCCTTTTCAAACCGATGGAGTTAAAACCTTCATCGACACAAGAAACAGGTCAACCCAGATCCGCTGTAAATACATACCCTCTGGGCAGATCATAGGTTGAAGCAGCACCCTCGCACACTTGATCGCTTTTCTGACTAAAAACTGGTCATATACTGAACGCAAGTCTAAACCATCTTTTCTGAGAGAGGGTGGAAGCGTGAGCGAAAGGGATCCGCACGTCAATACTGTAGCCTACCATTTTGCCTAATGTTCCATTTCCTCCCCATCAAGTCGACGCGAAATCCATACTGAAGCCAAGTGCATGCGAGCGAGAGGGGGATGTCAAGGACAGTTTGCGATGATTTGTCTGGGAAGGTGCCGCCCACCACAAATACAAAGAACAGTTGCGCCAACAGCCCCTGACTCCAGACGGTGCCTGCTTGCTCTGAACCGCTCGTTCGCTTGGTTTGCATGGTTTGCATGGCTTGGCTTGCCTTCCGCGCAAGTTTGGGCAGCTGGGCGTCTTGCTTTGCTCGCTCATTCACCAATTGCTCTCCTGGCGGACGCACGCCACCAGACGCACGCACAACAGCACAGATCCGCTCGTCCGACACGCCAGATCCCACCCAAGCAAGCAAGGGAAGCGAACAAGATCTTGCGTTTGTGTGTGCGCGAGTTGTTGCCACGCTCTCATTCTCTACTGAGCTCCTGAACTGAGAGCACAATCACCATGAAGCTCTTCTCGTTCGGCAAGAAGAAGAGCGAGGAAGAGAAAGCGCGTGAGGCGGAGCTCAAGCAGCAGCAGAAGGCGGAGAAGGCACGGCTGCAGGAGCTCAAGAAGCAGCAAAAGGCGCACGACGCCGAGGCGCGCAAGGCCGTGAAGGACGAGCAGAAGCGCGTCAAGCGCGAGGAGAAGGAGTGGAAGAAGCAGGAGAAGGCGTTGCGCGACCGCGAGAAGGCCGAGCAAAAAGAAGTCGAGAACCGCGAGAAGCAGGCGCGGAAGGTCGTGGAGAAGCGCGAGAAGCAAGAGCGCAAGCGTGTCAAGAAGCTCGAGAGGCAGCATGCGACCACCAAACGGCGAGAGGAGCGACGCCGTCGCAAGGCGCTCATGCGCAACCGCCGCAAGATGAGGAAGCTGCGCAAGCTGCAGAAGAAGCAGCGCCGCGCGCAGGATCCTTCAGTGCACCAGCAACAGATTGACGAGCTGCTCGCGGAGACCACGTCCGAACAATCACCTCTATCCCAAGATCTAGTCGCCGTGGTTGCGTCTTCATCTGCTACGGTAGCAACAGCGGCGGCGTCTCCAGCGTTCAAGAAGCGAGCAAACTGCTTCACGTGCCGATCCAAGTTCCGCGTGAATCGCATCCGCTACCACTGCCGCAACTGCGGCGAGAGCTGCTGTAAGAAGTGCCTGAGCGGCGTGAAGCGCCCGATCCCATGGCAGGGCAAGCACAAGCCACAGAAGATCTGTGTCATGTGCGACACCCTCGTGTTCAGCGACCGCACTGCGGCGTCCCTGGCCGTTGAGAATGCTGCTGCGTCTGCTAGCAGTAACGCAATCCGAGTGCCATCGCGCTCCAACTCGGCGGAGGTAGCACCAGAGGTTGAATCACCGCCTGCCTCGTCCAGCAGTGCGAGCAGCCGTCCAGCGTCCGGGTCGAGGATCTCGGTGTCGCTGGCCTCGCGCTCGAACCACCTTCGCCGTAACGACAGCGGCTCATCCATGAAGAGCAAGAAGCCGTCGCTGTGGACGCTCCCGATCCGCCCGCTGCTCAAGCGCAAACGCAGCGTGGAGCAACTGCGCAACCGCCAGCTGGACTTTGAGCTGCAGCTCGAGAAGGCGGCGCAGCTCTCGCGCCAGGGCCAGAAGACGCTCGAGATTGAGCTGCAGCCGCAGCACTCGGCCCTCTCAGCCCCACTCGCACGTGTCTCGTGAGCGACACGAATTGCTTGGTCATTCCCATTTTTATAGTGTCAACACGAGCTTTGGAACTCGTGGTTGGATTGAAGTGGATGGAGACTCGCACACACACACACACTTCTCACATATCAACTGATCTTTATTTCATTAGCGTAGCGTGGTAGGCAGGCTTTGGCGAATTAAGCACTTGGTACAATAGCTACTTATTTCGTTTCCGCTTTGTTGTTGTGAATATTTCAGCATTGCTATGACTCCTGTAGTTTGGGAATCTCAAAGCGGTCATGGAATGCTTCCACCTCCTACCCGCCCGAGTGAGTAAGCGGTGAGTCCACCCTGCGCATTTGTCTGTGGATTCGAGTGCGAGATTCGGATCAATAGTGCCATGCAATGGCGGTGGAGTCCTTGCATAATGCTGAGTGCATGCATGTATAGGGCGAGACACCTGACCTTTCGAAATTATGATGTGTCCTGTCCGTCACAAATGGACTTGGCGTTACCTTGAAGCGTGTGAAGCCGGAGGACCGAACAAAAGCTTCTTCAAATTATTATAATGTAGCCATTTTGTTCTCTGCCTTTCTCTCATGTGCTGCTGCTGTTGAGGTCTTCAACGCAGAAAAAACAAAATGCATGCAGAGAGAAAGGAAAAACAAAATGCATGCAGAGAGAAAGGAAAAAGGGGAGAGGTGACGGTTCGGTTTGTGCTGCATTCGCTCTCGCGTCATTTTCTCAGTGAATTTGGTAAGGAGCACTGAAAATGACATTCAAGTCGGTCTCTCTTTTTGCTGAGAGAACCTCAAGTGATGCTTCCCAGTCGATAGAGTGTTCTTGGTGTTGTGAAGGTTGATGACCCATGAGGGATCACTACAAGCAGCTGCACACAACAGCTTTACTCTGCGGAGCACCGCGATCATTCCACCTCAGTTCCTTCGATCACGTACAGCCAACCATTTCCATTATGGTCAAGTTGAAGCTGTCCAGTTCACACCTTAACCCTGCTATCATGTTATAAACCTTTATTGCATTGTTTGGTTGAAAAATAAGCTATTAACATTCACGAAATGTTTGTATCACCCGCTCATCATTTTGTCATCCCATCCATCCAGTGATCAGTGACCGTCAATCAGTGAGCAACAAGCAGCATGTGCGGCATCGCGCTCGTGCTGGAAGCGCTACGCCATCACTCCTCATCTACAGCTACTACTGCTGCTGCTGCTGCCACACCCTCTGCTACTGCTGATGCGCTGCCACTTGCCACCCGCGCTGCCGTCTTTGGAGCCACGTTCGAGCAGGAGCTCGTGCAGAAACTGCACCGGCGCGGACCGGACCACGTCGCGAAACACCATGTACCATTGACACACAACAACAGCAGCGACACATCACCGCTACCACTGCAACTGACAGTGTACGCTGCAGTGCTGCACTTGCGCGGCGATGCGCTCTTCCCGCAACCGGTAGAGGACGCACACGGCAACGTGTTGTGCTGGAACGGCGAGGTATTTGGCGGCACGCTGCAGGAGATTGGCGTACACGAGAACGACACCAAGTACCTCTCGGACGAACTCTTGCGAGTCTCACAAGCTCTAGAAGATGGTCAAGGTGATGATGACGAAGCCACTATTCAGCAGCGCATCCTCGACGTGTTTCATGCCGTGCATGGTCCGTTTGCGTTCATCTGGGTCCATGTAGCCACGCAGAAGGTGTACTTTGGCCATGATCGCTTCGGCCGCCGCAGCCTGCTCTACCATTGCGCCGATGCCGCTGGCGAGAAGTGCGACTTGCTCACTGAACTTGCCAGCCAAATGGTGAACACGGATGCTGATACCAAAGTATCAACTTCAAGAGCTGCTACTGGTGTTAAGCGCGACGAGCTCGCACGTCTGTGCCTCAGCTCCGTGGCGATCGCATCCAAAGACACGAGTGGAGAGCGAGTCCAGTTTGAAGAAGTGCCTGCGAACGGCGTCTTTGTCCTGGGTCTGAGTGGCGGCGGCGCTGATAGTGGGGCGCATTATGCATTAGAATTCCACCCGTACCCAGCACTCGTGAGCGTCAGTGCAAGCAATCCCAGTGAAGCAACACCCAGTGTACGAATCCCTCAAGACGCGTACGACTGCGGACTGCCATTAACGACGCCGCCACTGTCATCATCTTCACAACCACAACTGGAACCCTCGCAGCTTCTTGAACAAGCAGCGAACGGGCTTCTCGTGGCGCTCAGCAACGCCGTCGGCGTCCGTGTGCGCACGATCCCAGACCCACCACCCCTAGCAGTCTCGTCTAACGACGATAAACCAGTTCGTGTTGGCGTCTTGTTCTCGGGCGGCCTCGACTCGGTGGTGCTCGGAGCGCTCACGCACTCCCACACCCCGCAGGATGAAGCGATCGACTTGCTGAACGTGTGCTTTGACGCGGCATCGCGCTTTCAGTCGCCCGACCGCATGGCCGCCGAGATCTCGTTCGCCGAGCTCCAGCAGCTGTTCCCGACGCGCAAGTGGAACTTTGTGCGACTGAACGTGCCGTTTGACGATGTCCTCGCGCAGCAGCGCGGCATCTACGAGCTCATGACGCCCTGCGACACGCACATGGACTTCAACATCGGCACGGCGTTCTGGTTCCTCGCTCGCGCTCAGGGGGCCGTGAGTTCATATAACGCGACGATGGCGTCGGGCGTCGAGCTCAAGGACCTGAATGCCTTTCTGAAGGGTAATCGAGGCACTGCTTGTTGCCATGGTGCAAATGGTGGTCTGAGCCTGGAGGACGCAATCCAAGCGCTCGGTCTCTTTGAGGTGGACACTCCTCATACAATGTCCACCACTGGTAGCCACATCCTCTGCCCCGTGATCAACTGCAAGCGCAAGAAGAAACCCGGTTGTGTGTTTGGCATCTGTCGCGTTTGCTGCTTAAAAGTGCAAAAGAGCGTCGTGAAGCTGCTTTCAAAAGAAACCCACGCTAGCGAGAAGGCGAAATGCATGGAGAACCTGAGCGCCATGGGGGTTTCCAGTCAGGAAGACGAACACCACGGCAACCAGCTCGACAGGACGCTTCAAGTACTCTCTCAGTATTGCTGTACTCAAGATGACGACAACAGCCGGACATTTGTATTGGACTGCCGAGTGCATCGGCTGAAGGCGACTCCGTCTCCGCAGACAGCAGACTCTGTTGAACCAGAAGGTCAACAGGCACCCCAAACCACAACGGCCGAGTCGGAGGATGCCAACGCAAGCCAGCCATACATTTCCACTGCGCGTGTGCTGCTCGTGGGCATTGGTGCGGACGAGCAGCTGGGCGGGTATGGACGTCATCGCACGGCGTTCGTGAACGGCGGCGCGCAGGCGCTACGCAGAGAGCTCGCGATGGATATGGAGCGCATCTGGAAGCGCAACTTGGGACGAGACGATCGGTGTATCTCGAGCCACGGCAAGGAAGCGCGATTCCCGTTCTTGGACGAGCAGGTGGTGTGTTATCTGCGCAATCTGCCCATCGAGTGCATCTGCGACTTTGCGCAGGAGCGAGGCGAGGGGGACAAGCTCGTGCTGCGGATGGCAGCCAAGCAGCTGGGGCTGCGCAACTGCACGGGGCTCGCGAAGCGCGCGATCCAGTTCGGCACACGCATCGCCAAGCACTCGAACGCGCTCTCGTTCGGCAGCAACCGCCAGGCCACAGGCGATGCCAAGTTCCACTTGGACTGAGGATAAGAGACCTACTCAAGATACCTTGTTTGAGGCTCGTCTCAGCAAGACTCACTCTCAAACATCCACGCCCTGTGGGCTGGTCGGTCACCGAGAAGGCTGAGGGAGGACTGATGCTGATTCTGGTCGGCTAATTTTACTTGGCAACGCCAGGAATATCAAGACGAGCGAGGAGTTCTGATCGTCCCTCCTGCAAGTGTGAGCCAAGACTGTCTTCTCACTTCACACTCGGTAGTCAAGAGAGAGAGAGAGCGAGCGAGAACGAGAGCGATGGGTGCGGCTGCGAGCATCACGGCTGCGGTGATCGATGAGGAGTGCCAGCGACCGCTGGACGCGAGCGACGTGGACTCGCCACGCGGTATCTCGGCCAGGAACGAGGTCATGCGGCTGCGGCTCTTGCTGGCGACGCACGCGAACCAAATCGGCGACCTCGTGGATGGCGACGACCAGGAGCATCAACAACGACAGCATATGTATCAGGAGAGCGGCCAGCAAACTGAAGAGTGCCTCCTCATTGACCAGGTGCACCCAGCAACAGAGCAGGTTACTGAAGCAAGTGTGGGACTGGCACCTGGGATCGAAGAGTACCTCATCGCATGCTTCACAAGCGCAGACTTGGACAGCAGTGGGGTGCTGAGCTCGAGTGAGTTCTCGCGGCTGCTGCGCGAGCACGTGGACCTGGGGCTCTCACCGGAAGACATCCAGTTGTTGCTCGGCCAGGCAAAGTGGATGGACGCGAAGGGTGACGTGACCTGGCAGCAGTTCGTGCACATGGCGCCGCAGTTGCTCGCCAACCTCGTGGACACGAGCTCTGCGACGCCCGGCGCGACCGACTGGTGCGCGTGCATCTCGACCGAGGGCACGTCGTACTACTACAACAAGCGCACGCAGGAGTCCCGCTGGGACAAGCCCGAGCAGCTACAGATGATGACGATGATGACCACGACGACGACGACGCAAAGCGAGCAAGAAGAGCAGCGTGAGGATGGTGAGAATAATGGGAGTGGATTCCAAGACACTGGGTACACCGAAATGGTAGCTGATGTGGACACTATGGGGATGGAATGAAGAGTGGTGTCCACCTCAGATGGACACTCAAAGCTGCATTATAAAATCAAAAGAATAGAATTGGGACCAACCAATTATTTAGAAAAAGAAAAATGCTTTGTAGATATTTAAAATATTTTTTTAATCTCCATTTATCAAATCTTTGCCTGACCAATAGTTCCAATCACTTTACCATTCTACTTTGTCCACTTGACAGTAACATTTCATTCATTTCTATTCACTCACTCACCTACTGCATTAACGCCCTCCTGCTGTTGGCCCTCCTGCTGTTGTTGCAGCTGCTCTACCTCTGGGAAGCGCGCCTCGAGCCATTCGAGCAGCTGGTCGAACACTTCGTCCTTCTCCGGGTCGTCGAAGAGCGTATGGAACATGCCTCTAAATACCCGGAACTGCTTGTCCTGGTTACAGAGCTTCTCAAAGAACTCGACTGCCATCGGGAGGCTCGCGACTTTGTCCGCCGAGCCCATCATGAACAGAATTGGCAGCGCGCAGAACGCGCTTTCGGGCTGCGTGAACCTCCTCTCCTTTTGCAGCGCCGTGCATGCTCTCAACGTTTGGTCGCCCATGCGCATCGACCACTGGTCCGAGACCGTGAGCAGGTCGTTGTCGTAGTCCTCGAGGTATGCCGGGTCCCTGCACAGCAAGTTGGGCTTCACGGCCGGCACGATCCGCGCTTTCGGGATCAGCGCGGACATGGGGCGTGCGAACAGCGCCTGGAGCCGCAAGATCGGTGTCCATTCCACCGAAATCGACGGGGAAACGAGCACCACGCCGTCAAACGTGTGCTTCTCCGATAGTAAAGTGTGCAGCGCGATGAGCGAGCCGTACGACACGCCGCAGAGTATCAGCGGCACTGCCTCGTGTCGTAGTTGGTTCTCTGGTACGAGCAGTAACTCTGGGAAGATCGTCTGCTTGGCGAACGTGATGAACTCGTTCGTGTCGTCGACAAAATACTGGAATTTTTCGGCGTGCGCGCGCATCTGATGTCTTCCCGAGTCGCTCTCACCGTGACCCAATAAATCGTACGTGATCGCGCCAAAGCCGTGTTCACAGAGCTGCTCGTAGACATGAAAGTGCCGTCGCGAGTGTTCGCCCATGCCGTGGAGATACACAACAATGCCGCGCAGTGGCGTGGTCTTTTTAGTCGGAAAGAGTGTCACATACGAAAGCGACTGGTCGCGCACGTTGCGGAATGTGCCTTCTTTGTGGCGCAGCCACGACGGCATGTTGACCGAGCGCCAGGAGCTCGGCACGCTCTCGCGGATCGAGTCCACGCTGCTGCGCGTGCGCCGCGAGTGAGACGACGACGACATCTATGTGTGGTTGGCGAGGACTCCTTCTGTGCGTGGCGGAATGAACACTGGCTGGAGGGCTGGGCTGCCAGGTGCGGTTGCTGGCCTGAGGTCTGATGGACAGTCTTCATTTGCGTCGTCCGTTGTGAAGCAGAGGAAGTCAAACATTGCATAAAATCATGATTGTTGAATTTATTTGTTTGGTTTGTGGCGCATAAAACCTATGTATAATTTGTTTTTAAGAAAAAGGGTGTTGATTAGCCTGTTTAAAAATGGAAAAAGAAGGATCCTAAAACATGATTCTCATTATAGCCGATCGAAGTGATTATTGGAGATTCATTGAGCGTGGGACGTTTGTCCTTCCTTTTTTCGTCCATCATCACCAGAAGCGTGGCGACTGTCTAAAACTGTAATTAACTGAAAATAGAGTCAAATCTTGGTTCGACACAACATTTGAGCTTGACCTCATCGAGCCGGGCCGGGATCTCTGGCTAAAGCTGCTTGGGCTCGCCCACGCCCCACGTAGCAACTTGAGCTTCGCGACCTGAGTCGTATAGAGTATCGAACAGAGCTGCGCTGTGCTCATAGTTCGCCTTGACGCCATGGTGCTCTCGCACTGCAAGCTGACCTGCTACTCGCGGTGGTCAGGCATGAAGCAAGCCCACATGCATGGTGCAATTTGTCCTGAAATATCTCGGTGAAACTGTGCAGAGCTAGCTAACGATATTCGAAACAGGTGGCAAAACAATGTCCGAAATGGTGGTAGTTTTTCACCAACAAAACACATTTCACATAAACAATATATTTTTTTGAGAGGAAAGATCACTACTGAAACCCACGAAGTTTGCCTTTTTGGATTAAATAAACAATGGTTTGTAAACTCATTAACAAATAAGCATCTGAAAGGCGCATGTTATTTGTGGGCACATGTGAGGGTAAACGCTCAGTGCTCACTGACGGCCATACTCGCTTGTTCAATTCGGCGCCCACCCATGCAAGTCTGAGCTACGCGCTGGCGTCCTGACCCTGCAAACACAATTACCCAGTCCTTGCTACGAAAAGAGCTGACATCAGAGGCATCTTCATTTGACCAGCAGCTTTCTTTTAGTTGAAGCCAAAATAGTATTACCAAAAACTGAGTTTTCGAGAATTTGAGCATATTTGACAGGATATAGATTACCACGGATTCGATCCCCGGGATTTGCTCAGGTGCAGAGTAAACTCTCCCAGCCGTGCGTACAAATCTTAAGATGTAGGGGTCTTCTAATGAGGAAGATGAGTAAATCTCGAAGCTACAAGTAGTAAATTCAGAAGTAGTACTAAATGTAGTACTGCTCATTGTAGTACAACCAATATCCAACAACCAAGTTGCACTTTTGCTCATACCAACGTACTAGTATCACACAGCTCGGGCGTCGACTCGTCCATACCTGCAAAAACACTAGATTGTACTGCTACGATCAGCCTCCTCTTGCTCTTCCTGTTGTTGCTGAGGCTCTGGGAACCGCGCCTCGAGCCACTGCAGCATAACTTC
>JALBYZ010000481.1:0-25693 GCA_038050575.1 Globisporangium mamillatum
CCGACCTCCAGTCCATTGAAATCATCTGGGCTATAGTGCAGGGCGAAGTTGGGCGCCAGTACACCATCGAAACGACATTTGATGGTATTCGGACGCGTCTGGACGCTGCTTTCCGGAATCTGCAGCTTCAACGGTGCAAGGGTGCATTGATGCTGCCAAGCAACAACTATTCGAGCTGAAGAAGCACTTAGATACAATGGATGGGCAAAACGAATCGTCTTCTGACGACGAAGAACTCGAGCCAGACAGTGATTTGGATTAGTTGCTGATGCATTTAATAACAACAAACAATACAAGACAACCGAGATTTGGCAAAAAGATCTCCTCCACTCTAGTACTAGTACAAGACCAACCATGATTTGCGAAAGCACCCCAAGTTAGCCTTCACCCCTATACGCAAAGAGGTCGTCTGCATTGCGCAAACTAATTTTTCACCCACAGCGGCGCTGCGGAGGTAACATCATGCTAAATATCAATAAACAAACCTAGACTATAAATATTTGCACTTGGTTGACACTTCCAAAACGACTTGGTGATCTTTTGGAGGAAGTTGTAATTTACGAGGCTTTGCGTAATTTAATTTTTCGATGATTTTCATTGGCTCATATTGGTAATTTATCTAGTCATCGATTCAGCAGCTGGTCCCTTAATAGGAGTGAGCATTCCATTATAAGGAGTAAACTTGACTCGAAGTTTCCAGCGAAACGGCTCGGCAAAAAGCTGCAAAAACAACATCATTCAATTCGTCTCATCAAGACGAATCGATTGATGCAAAAAAAACATGGGGTAAAAAAAGCGTCCTCGATGCCCCCCGCCCACTGTAAGTACCTGGGTGACCAAGACAAAACAATCTGCTCTATTATCTGACATCGGCTAGAGGACATATTACAAAGGTGCGGTATTCTTTTAATCGGTAGTCACAGAAATGGTGAACACCCAGATCACGAGTATTTTTACTGTGAATCGATAGCTCAACAAAAGTTTCAAAATGTTGGTCTTATCTGTCAAAACCTAACAATGAAAGCGTTTGCTTCCTTTTCGGCGGACGAAGAGTGACGAAGTCTGCAGACATTCGAGCTCTTTCGCCCAACCATCGTAACAATTCCCTTTGTCCTTCTGTACGCACCTTCATACACGAGTCTGCTGCGTGCCTAGAAACTATGTGATCCTGGTGGTGTTTGATGATCCTGGGCATCAGCAAATGCAGAAATCGGTTCTGTCACGGAAGGTGCTACATGAGATATCATCTGACAAAGTCAGCCCGCACTCGCTTCGATGAGAACAGCTAGCACACCGAAAAACTCCATTCGAACTTCACACAGCGAATGAATGGATATAAACACACTCAGCCGTGATAAAGATTTCTCGTGTCTACACTGTGTATGATATGACTTGCTGCTAACGCCTATTGTTGATTTTTGTTATTTGTGTCCTAATGCCGCTTTATTCAGCCTAAAGCTGCTTGAACTCTCTGCCCGCGTGCGCGTCTCGATCTCTTGGCCCTTGAGCTGGATCACCTTGGACGCCGTGGCCGCAAGCTTCGTCATGGCCGCGTACTGCGACGCCGTGAGCTCGTGGGTCTTCATGTCGAGGCAGCACACGGAGCCAACGACCGTGTTGTCGGCGCTCACGATCGGGAAGCCGCAGTAGAACTTGGCGCCGAGGTGCTTGACCGGGATGTAGTTCTGGAAGCGCACGTCCGCCTCTGGGTGCGGCAGTACGAGCGGCTTGGTGTCTAGGATCGTGTGCGTGCAGAACGCGTGCGAGCGCGCCAGCTCGAGCTTCTGTAGGTCCTCGTGGTTCGCGCCGAGCACGAGCTGCGAGCCCTCGGTGATCACGGTGATGAGGCTCGCGTAGCAGTCGAGCTCGCGCGCGGCCAGCGACGCAATGATGTTGAACTCGTCCGCGTTGCCGATCTTGTCGATGTGGTTGCGCTCGATGGTCTCCAGGCGCTCGGCCTCGTTCTCCGCGATCGGCCAGTGCGGCACGGCCTCGGCCGGGTTCTCCGGCACGTCGATGCCGTAGTTGCGCGACTCGGCGTTCGCCAGCACACACTGGTCCAGCGGGATCTCCTCCACCTTGAGGTACGCGTCGAGCGCGGCGTAGTACTCGTTCTCGCCGCTCGCGTCCGTGAGCTTGTTCTCGAGCGAGAACGACGAGCTGCCGGCGCGCGCCTTCTCGCTCTCGTGGCCCACGAGGTGCTTGATCACGGACTTAACCGACTTCTTTTTAGACTCGGACGCTGACCGCAGCGCGTCCTGCAGGAACGTCGCCATGGTCGCCGACGGGGACGGCAGGTTCGGCGGGTTGGCCAGGATCTGCGGCGCGCCGAGCGTGCGCGGCGACACCTGCGAGTAGTCGCAGCACTCGACGCAATCGAGACAGCGACTGCACACGCGCACAGAGGTGACCTGCGAGTCGCGGGTCTCCACGTTCTGGATCGTCCAGTCCTTGTCGCACACAAAATAGCCGCATAGGTAGCAGCGCTTCTTCTTCGAGAACAAGTGCAGGCTCTTGGTGCAGCAGATGCAGCGCGTGTTCTTGGCCACAAACGCCGCGCGATCCGCGAAGGTTTGCGCGCCGAGGCGACGGCGTCGCACAACATTCGGCAGCTGCGTGGCGCCCTTGGCGAGGAACGCCAGGCGCGACTTCATCATGCTCGAGCTCGACTTGCCCCTGAGGTCGCCGTTGATGTCGTTGTACTGGCCGTAGAAGAGCACGCGCATGACGTTCTCGTTCGGCACTTTCTCCACGAGGTAGCCCGCCGTGACGTCGTGCATGTCGTCGACGCGGTCGCGGTCGTTCGCCTTGCCCGTGCGCAGCTCGTTCTCGTGCATGGAGCTGATCGTGATCACGAAGCCGTCGCCGCTGGCGGTGCCCGCGCCTTTCCGCTTGAAATGCTCGAGGTAGCACCACTGCTCGTTCTTGCAGAGGATGTTGGAGCGCACGAACGTGCTCGTCTTGACACTGAGTTGCTCGTCTGCTTCTTGCTGCTGCTGCTCGGCGGCACCTTCAGTGGCGGCAGGCACCACACGCACGCTCGAGCCATAAATAAAGTCCTTCTTGTAGAGCCCGCGCATGACCGCGTTGTAGTCGCTCTCGGTCACCGGCTTGAGGATGTTGACGAGCTCCGAGACGCTGCAGCGGATCTCGCCAGCCGAGAGCACCTCATGCGCTGTACTACGCACGATCGCTGGGTGCTCGCTGTTCTTCACCTGGCGCTGGAAGAGCGTGAACTTGTTGTTGCTCGCCTTCCATTTCCACTGGCTCACCGAGAGGTCCGTGAGCGCGCGGAAGTCGATCGCCGCGCTGGTGTCTGCCGCGCGCTTCCAGAGCTCCTCGTCGTGCAGCAGCACGCGCGCACACTCGGGGCCGTGCACGTGGCCCTCACCCGACGCGGTCGAATAGCTGCGGCAGATCGTGGTCGTGCGTGGAGCCGTCGCTGGCGTCGTCGTGGCGCGGTGCAGGCCTGGTGGTCCGTTCATCACGGCCGCATCGAAGCTCACGGTCGAGGCCACGCTGGTCACGTCCAAGTCGGCGCGGCGCGTCTTGTCCAGCGGTGACGCTTGTCGCAATTGCGCCGGCATAACTAACTGTATTGACTGGAAAGAGGCGACTATTGATGGATCGATTGACTGGAAACTGGATGGACCTGGATGAACAGGTATGCGATTGATGGATGGGTGGATGGATCCGTGAGCTTGTTCGTTCGGTGGCGAGTTGCAAAGTGAGGAGCTCTTTACCGTTCAAGCCAGCAAACGGGACAGCACCCAGGGTCGGTCAGTCAGTCAGTCACGCAACGACAGGCGCGAATCGCAAACACAGCTTTGGCTGGCTCACGCACTCACTCGGTTGATGCCGAAGGAAGGAAGAGGCACTCCTCTCTTCTGTTGTTC
Organism: Globisporangium mamillatum; assembly: GCA_038050575.1. Classification (NCBI taxonomy): domain Eukaryota; phylum Oomycota; class Peronosporomycetes; order Pythiales; family Pythiaceae; genus Globisporangium; species Globisporangium mamillatum. The sequence continues at coordinate 3,897 of JALBYZ010000481.1, forward strand.
GCAGGTGTTCTTGCGTTGTGTCTCTGCACTGAGGGGCGGCAGCTGGTCCTGCCTGACGACACCTGGCGAGGAGTAGCAGGGAGACAGACGGCGGTGGATTCAAACGACACAGATCACCGACAGAGACCTCAATTTGTTGATGACTCGGACCAACTGGTGGCGGTGGTGATGCGACAAAAAAGATCGTGTCAGAGCAATCAGAGCGAACTGATCAACCCGAGGACAACCTTTGCTCCCCATAGGTCAGGCCAGCAACTACAACTCCATTTTGAAGTTGTTGTAGGCCGTGTTAAGAGGCTTTTGAGTCCAGTAGTTCATCTTTTACTCTTGTGGTCTTCACTGAACCGCACAGTCGCTCTCACACCAGCGTGTGTCACTACAACCTCAAGGAAGTAGGCTGCTGACATGCCATTGCGACTGGCGTGAGTGAAGTGAGAGGTACCAGCTACTGTCCTTGCAGGCTTTCATTGGCTTGACTCTCCAGTCGAAGGGGAGGCAGAGGCTCGGCGATCTCCACTGTCTGCTGCCACAGCCATCATGAGCGCGGAGCTCGAGTGCAAATCCTCGTGTGCAGCGAGCCATTTGCTACTACCTCGTACGTTTTCACACAGATCTACTATGATAGACCTTCTGGCGGTTTGCGAGAGGACATAGAGAGCGAGCGTGTTGTTGCACGGCGATTGCTGAGTTTTCCCCGCCTGGTTCTTTGCGCAATGTGAAAATGTGAAAAAGCCCATCCCGACTTTTTTTAACAGAAAACCTTCGAGAGTTTATAAGCCGGAGGTCATGGAACACCACCGAAGGAATTGGGACGGGGATGAGCTTCGAGTGATCGAGCGAAGGCTCGGTCATTATAATTTGGTGTTGACGCAAGGGGCCGAGTGCAACAAATGAAAAGCCAAGCGATCCGCGACAATGACTTGGGCCTTGCGAGCGAGTGGTCAGCGATGGATTCAGCTCAAGCGTGTGGCTCTGAAATGCTTTTGCACGTGCGTGACCTCCATGTCCGCGCTATTCTTCAAAGCCGACATTGCGCTAAGGCGCGAGACGACATCTCGCAAGCGCGGATGGATATGAGCGTCGTGATCAGATCTATCGTGCAACATTGGTCGCCAGCATGCACGTACTCAACGGCGTCACTATGCCCAACGGTTTGATAGCGCGTTCAGGACCGACTGGACGTGTCATCTTCAAACCCCTGCCACCAGTCTGGCGATAGCGCAACCCCCCCCCGAGTATCTGTCTTCGAAGGCGAAAAGAGATTTGTAGGCAAACAGGTATCGACACACTTGCTCACGGAAGTGCTTCCGCGCAAAGCACTCGCTGTAAAGTCGCTACGGACAAGAACGCGGAGGGCAGCCATCTGACGTGGCAGCTGGATAGTGAAATGCTAATGCATTAATGAAAACGCGACTTGCGGGTAAGAGCTGCAGCTGCAGCTCGGTGCAGAGCACGTTAAAGCGCAAACATGGCTACCGGAGCTGGTCAACACAACACATAACCAGCCGAGAAAATCACTCGCCAGCGCTCTGGTGTGGTTGGAGCCAAATAATTCGACTAACTGCAAGCGCGATTGCGGCTGATTATGCGGACGTGCAGCCATGCAGGCATGTCAAGAGAGAGATGGATGGAGAGATAGGGAACAAGGGCCAAGCACCATGGGCGTGGGCATCCTCCGTGGTTTTTAGAAAGCCATCACGGTTAAGTCCAGCAAGGACGAGCCTCACCTGCTGCTCGTAATAGAAATGGTCGGTGAGTCCCCCTCGCTCGCCTGTCTTTCTGACTCTCTGCCGGATCCTGTCCCTTTTCTGCCGAGAAACCCGCAAAACCTTATACAAAATGACACGCAATGCACATAGAAGAGCCGTGTTTCGCTCTGAATATCTTGTGGAACAGAACAGCCCACGCTACTCCAAACAGAGCCTTTGGTGAGCCTTCAGCCTTCAGTCTTCAGCCTTCAGGCCTTCGACCCTGATCGGAACTCAGGGGAGCACAGACACACCAGAGCCCAACAATGCGCCATTTGGTTCATCATTCTGCCGACGCAATAGAATGCGAACGCTGTCTATGCACACAGCTGTACCAGCATGGCATGCGTTCGTTCAATCATTCATTCAGCTGGTCTGTAGCACTAAGACCTCCGCCGATATTTCTGCAAGTCACACACATACACACACATGAAACGGTAGTTTACTCTTCGCCAGCGCTGCACTGGGGTGAACATAGCAGCATAGCGCTGCTGCTGGACGTGGACTCACCGCTGTCATGCATGCTCTACTGAGAATTGCCAGAGCTTCGCTTCATCGGATTTTTCTTCCTACATCTACAATAACATCAAATCCGCACAGAAAAGACCCCGACACGCATCTTCGTGCGAGTGCGAGTGTCGCAATCAGTCAGTCGCGATGGTGAAAGATCCGTCGTACTGTGCCGCCGCCAAGCAGATGAGCAATACGAGGTCTGAAAACTATTGGCGCCATGGCCTTCCTCGACAGTCCACACACACACACACACACTTGCATCCGCCCTGTCTGAATGCCGAACCGATACGTGGCTTCACGCAGCCACAATTTGTGGACCATCCTGTACTAATAATCCACACAGGACAGAACAGGACATGCACCGTAAGAATGAAGCATGTGGTCCAGCCGCGTGCCAGCTCACGTGGCTTCACCTTCACTTCAAAACACAGCAAATATGTACCGAGTCATCTCAGAAAACGCAACGCTGCGAGAGTATCGCAAGTGTCGACGACGCGACACGCAATTTGGCCGCTGGATGGAAACCTGCATGAACACGCGACCCGGGTGAGCTTTCTCCAAAGGTATTTCAAGCGTTGACTAGGTGAAGGAAGGCTGCACATAAATATGGTATGCGCACTGTGTCTGCAGCCAATTCGATAGCGAACTGGAATTGCCAAATCCCAAGAAATATCGATCTGTCAATGCTCACATGCTCATACTTACCACATTGAAATCATAAATGAATACTGCGATCTAGTATCAAAATGTTTACTGGTTGGTTGGCTGGTGCCTCTACAAAATCTGTCCATCGACAGCCAAAAAACGCACGTGAGCCTCCCTTACGAGCTCCCAGCGCTGCTGGCGGCCTCCTGGCTCTTGAGCCGCACGACCTTGGACGCGGTCTCTGCTAACCGCTTCATGGTTGCGTACTGGGACTGTGTGAGGTCGTGGGTCTTGGTGTCCAGACAGCACACCGTGCCTACGACGGCGTTGTTCGCGGTGTCCATAATCGGGAACCCACAGTAGAACTTGATGTTGTTCTGCTTGAGCGGCCCGATGTTGGCGAAGCGCACGTCAGCCTCCGGGTGCGGCACGAGCAGCGGCTTGGAGTCCATGACCGTGTGCTGGCAGAACGTGTGGTTGCGCGGCATCTCCACGAGGCGGAACGCGTCCAGGTTGGACGCCAGGATCATCTGCGACTCCTGGCCCACGATCGTCACGAGGCTTGCCATGCAGTCGAGCTCCCGCGCCGCCAAAGTGCAGATGATGTTGAGCTCGTCCGCGTTAGCCATGCCCATGAGGTTGCCTTTCTCAATCGCGCTCAGGCGTCGCGCCTCGTTCTCCGGGATCGGCGCGTCCGGCACCATCGTCTTGGGGTCCTCCGGCATCTTGAGCGGGTACGCACGGGTGTCGTTGTTCGCGAGCACGCACTTTTCGAGCGGCACGGGCGTGACCTGGAAGTACTTATCGAGCGCCGAGATATACTCCTTCTCGTCACTCGTGTCGCTCAGGATCACGGGGACCGCGGGGTTCTCCTCGCTCAGCCGCTTCTCCTCGTTCACCAGGTGCTTGATCACCAGCTTGACCGACTCCTTCTTGAGTTCGGTCGAGTTGCGCAGCGCGTTCTGCAAGAACGTCGCGAGCTCCGTCCCGGCCTTACTGGCGCTCTCGCGGTCAGGCTGGACACTGGCCTTGCCCAGGCTCTGGGGCGTCACCTCAGCGTACTCACAGCACTCGACCGACTCGAGACAGCGGCTGCAGATGCGGATGGACGTCACGTGGCCGTGGCGCGTCTCCATCTTCTGGATCGTCCAGTCCTTGTCACACACAAAGTAGCCGCACAGGTAGCAGCGCTTCTTCTTTGAGAGCAGGTGCAGGCTCTTCGTGCAGCAGATGCAGCGCGAGTTCTTGACCGCGAACGCCGTGCGATCCGCGAGCTTCTGCACGCCGAGGCGGCGGCGACGCACCACCTCGGGCAGCTTGCTCACACCCTTTGCGAGCGCCATGATGCGCGACTTGGTCATGTGCACCGACGCGTTGCCCTTGATCTCGGCGTTGTCGCCGCTGAAGTTGCTGTGGAAGAGCACACGCACGGAGCGGGTCGACGGGATCCTTTCCACCGAGTAGCCCGCGACCAGGTCGTGAAGCTGGTCCACGCGGCCTGAGCTGTGCTGCTTGACCTTGCCGACCGTGAGCTCGTTCTCGAGCAGCGAGCTGAGCGTGATGGTGAACGCGTCCTTGGTCTTGTCGCGCTGGAAGTGCTCGAGGAAGCACCACTGCTCGTTGCGCACAAAGATGTTGGAGCGCGCGAACGAGCTCGTCTTGACCGTGAGTTGCTCCATCGGCACGTTGCTGCTCGTCGTAATGCTGCTTGTCGTGTCATTGGTTTGCTCATCCTCGGACTGTGAAGGCATCGGCGTGGTGACGTGCACGATCGAGCCGTAGATGAAATCCTTCTTGTAAAGCCCGTTCATGACCGCGTTGTAGTCGATCTCCGAGGACGATCGCAAGATGTGCGCGATCTCCTCGATGCTGCAGTAGATCTCACCGGCTGCGAGCACCTGGTGGGACGTGATAGACGACTCGCTACTGGTACTAGTACTGGTCGACGCCTGGGGAGAAGCCTCAATCGCGCGCGTGAAGAGCGTGAAGTCGTTCTTGCTGTCTTTCCACTTCCAGTGGCACTTGGAGAGGTCCGTGAGCTTCTCGAAGTCGACCTGGGTCTTGGCATCCAGCGCGCGCTGCAGGAGCTGGTCGTCGTCGATTAGTACTTTGCCGCTGGAAGCGCCGACGATCTGGCCGTCGAAGCTGAAGGACGACGCCATGGACAGTGAGCCCTCGGACGCGTCGCGGTCGAATCTGAGCGTCGAGCGGTTGTCCAACGTCAGGTTGCTGCCGGGGCGCTTTGCTTTCGTCAGCGCTGACTGGGCACCTTCGAAGGTGTCGCGTGTGGAGTCTGTGCTTGGCATGGGAGGCTGGGGTCAGTACTTGGCTAGAACACTGGAGATAGGGTCGGACTGGTTGGCTGGTGGCTTTGAACGCGAGCGTGCTCGGGTGAATGGTGTGGCTGCTCGGTGGCAGATTGAGAAATGAGCGAGAGGAAAGGCTGAGAAGCGTGAGGAAAGCTGGGAATCGAGTGACAGGGCTCTGTATCTCGTCAGTTTCACTCGCTCTGGTCATATGCCACCTGGGATCCTATCCAAATTAGAGGACCGGTCACCATCACGTGGGGTTTAACAAATGGAGGCAGACGGCGCAACTGACACTAACGGTCGTCAAACCATCAGTAGCAACAGCGGACCAGAACGTTGAGGAAGGCGTCGCTATGCTATTCGCGACGCTTTTGCGATAGAAGGTCGACGGGATGCATAAAACGCGGCTTTTTTACTTTTCCGTTGGACCAAAATCCTTAGAAAACTCTCATGATGCAAAGTAATGGCAAGTACGCCATCTGGTTGTCTGAGACCGCTCAATGTGCGGGACAAATCAACTCAAATCGTACCGGATAAGAAAAATTGCGCGACCCATTCGCTATCGAGAAATCTTCAAGGAGATAGAGCTCGAATCGGGTTGCACAAGAGGAGATGAGCGTTAATTTAAGCAACGCGAAAAAGCAATGACTGCTGGGATGGGGAGTGAGCTGTTCAAGACCGTCGGTGGTAACCTGGAGGTAATTTTACTATTTTTCCTACCACAACTTTGGTATAGACTTCCATGCTTCACCCATCGTCTCCCGAAAAGAGTTGTTGTGTATTCCGATTTTTGCGACTACTATACCCTATAAATACTGCGGAGTACACATGAGAGCGTTTGTGTATTTATTTCTAAACTATTTTTCTAAACTATGCACTTGCGTTTGCGCCGCTGCCGTCTTGTCCATTTCTCCAGTTTCTTCTAGCATTTTTGCAGTTGCCTGTTTAACATTTTCGAGAGCTGTTTGCAAAAGCTTTCACCACCTTGAAGAGCTTCTTCGCTATTCGCGCTCTGGATCGGACTCTGGCGCGAGAGAAAAGACGCGAACGAACCTGGATCACGATCGACTCAATGGAAATGCATAGAGCATGGCTGAGGGATCTCTGGGGTCAAACGCGAGTGAGCGATCGCGCGAGCGTGGTGTCGTTGCCGCGGACTGCGCTTGTTGACGTGCGCCGTGTGCGCATGCTAATTGACCACTTTCTGCATTCGCTCAATGGAACGTTCTGATTGCACGACACATGTAATGTGCAAGCAAGTGCGCAAAGATATTGCCGACTTGTTTGGTTGTGAATTTGCACAAGTCCACTTGATCCCACTGCACAGGGTCCATTTGATCCCCACCGAGCTGTTACTGTCCAGGTGTTTACAATTGATCGTGAAGTTGCACGCAAATGTCGTCCATACGTGCGAGTATACGGGTGCAATTGCGTGCAATTGTGCGCGGATTGTTTGATTGCGGATGGCAGAGCTGTCGTTTTGATGATGATACGCGCCCGAAAGCAGCAACAGCACTGACTCAAATGTGCAAGATTTATCACCCGCCCGACAAGATCTTTAACCATCTGGACCGACAAACTCTATGCAAAAGCGTCACATGTCAACCCCATCAACCAACGTAACCTAGCGCCGGGTTTGTCAGCTCAAAAACCAGCTACGCAAAAGCACAAGCGCTTGTTTACGGCGATTTCACTAATTCAGCTTTTGCTGGCTGCGCACTCTTCACCAGTCATTCCTCGACATCAATGGATCGGCCAAACGGGTCGATCGATCAGCGAGCTTTCCGGCAGATGCTGGCTGAGGTGGCTCCCAGCTAATGGGGTCTGCTGTTGCACTCGATCGATTGGTTATGTTGCTGCGTTGTTTTGTTCTGCCCCCATGCAGTCAGTTCAGATAGTTTTTCTGTCCGTTGTCCGTTCTTGTGGGTGTACAGTATTCCTGTATGTGGGAGTCTCGTGTGACTTGCGCATCCATCCCGGGTCCGGATGCGAGCGTTCAAGAAAAGCGAATGCTGCCACAGGCAAGCAGCACAACGCTAGCATAACGCCAGCGAAACGCACTTGCTCTCACACACTCCATACCAAGAAGTAGGGAAAGTTCACACCTGGGTTGCCTGCCTAGCACGCGCGAATCCCGTGGCCGAACACCATGAGCAAACCTGACAATCACAGCGATACAACCTCTTCTGAGTGTTTTTTTCTGTTTGGACCTTGTTGCTGTGTCAGTGTCTGATTTCGTTTGGTCTAACAAAGGCAATACTCTCATGTCGAAAGCAATCGCAAGAGAGCAGCCCACACGTTTATCACAAGTTTCTACAATTCTGGACTAAAAACTCAAAATTCGAATCCACAATCATTTTCAAACCGTTGATGACCTCGACTTGAAGTAAAAAAATACCCTAACATCGATTCTCGAATGGATACTGATCCCTGCATCCTTTTCGCTCGGTCTTTATGTCAAGTCAACATCTCCAAACTCGCATCACCACGGATAGTGTCCATGAGAGTTCTTGAGGTAAGAGAAGGAAACCATAGATCGTGTTTGCTTGTTTTGCTTTCTATCTGTCATGCGTGCACTCGCATGGATGGACTGTACTCTCTCTTTCTCTCTCTCTCTCCATTAGCGCGGACTGCGACTCGGTGGCGGCTGCTCTTGGCGGTCAAGCACGTCCAGACAGAACTCCGACACGCGTGCATCCACCAGGAGCTTCTGGATCAGCTGGCGCACCTGGAGATCGGACGACGTGATGCACGCGCAGAGCGCAGGGAAGAGCTCCAGCACGCGTCGAGGGCTCATTCCGACTTCTGAGGAGTTCACCAGCAGGATCACCACGCGCTCGCGAGCTGCCGTGAACGACTCGTCCTCCTCTGAAGTAATAAGGGTTCCTTCGCTAGCACTTGATGTTGTAGGACCTCGTGCGTTTTCCAGCGATGCAAACGCATGCAGCGCGGTCGAGCTGCAGTTGACCAGTTTCAACTGTGCCAGCTTGGACATGTCGTCGTCACCCTTCTGGATGCTCAGCGTCGCCAGCTGACGCACGCAGCACTTGATAAACTGCTTGTTGTGTCGTGTCGCATCGACGCCCGAGCAGAGCAGCCCCATGAGCTCGCTCGAGAACTCGGTGTACTGGTGTCCTGCCTCGTCCTTGATTTCGCTGTTGTTGGTGAGCAGCGCGATGACGCTATCGACCATGCACTCGAGCACACTCAGCACCAGCACCTCGTCTTCCTCGTTCTGCACGTACGATGGCAGAGTGCCGCTCCCAGGCTTCAGAAACAGGTTGATCGTCGCCAGCAGCGGCTGCCAGCACGATTGCTTCAAGCGCACGGCTGCGAGACCGTGCGACACAAGCACGAGCAGCACTCGCAACGCGTGCATCCAGAGCTGGGACGCCGCTTTCTGCGACGCAGACTGCGGTTTGCTCGGCGACGGCGACGGCTCTGCGCTCTTCTCCTCTAACTGGTCTTTGTTTTCTGCTTTCAAGAACGGCTGGATGCAAAACAGCACTTCCAGGAACCGGCCGCCTCTCGCTTCGGAGGAGACGCTCGCGTACAGCTTTGCGAGTGACGTGAGCGCATGGCGTGTGAAGAACACCAGGTTGAGCGTCGACGACACTGTCACGTACCTGACTAGCTGATCGAGCAGCTTTGTGTGCACCTCCGGATGGGACGAGAACGAACCGCACTCTTCAAACGCATTGAGTACGCGCGACTGCAGACTGTTGGTCGTGATGTTCGCGATCGTTGCTTTCCCGCCTTCGATGTCACTGCGCAGTACGTGGCGCATGAGCAGCACTTCAAAGAGATCGAGTAGTCTTCCCACATTGTACACTCCCTTGAACTCGTGGTCCTTCGCCTGCGTGTACAGCGTCACGAGTACCGACACAACTGCGCTCGCGATCTCCTGCTCTTCGTCCTCTTTCCACACCACCGCTGTAGTCGAATCTCTCGGTTTGCATCGGTCATTGCAGAGTCGCAGCAGCTGGTCGAACGCTTCTTCCCACAGGATCGGATCACGGAACAGCGGAGACACAGCATGCGGTCGCTTGGAGCCTGGAGGGGGCGCTGTTGCTGCTGATGATGACCCGTTTGATGATGCGGCGACCAATGCGCCTCCCACGACACGCATCCCAGCTCCTGCTCGTACCGGCTGCGACTGCGCAATCTGGTCAAAGTCGCCCGAGGATGAGACCTGCAAGAGCGTCTGCAAAGTGTTCACCGACGCAAGCACCACCTCTTTCGACATGCCGCTCTCGGCGTTGTGCGCCACGTGCTTGAGCAGCTGGCGCCACACGTCCGAGAACCACGCGGCGTGCGCCAAGAGGTACTGCCAATTCGTCTGAAGCACGCGGCTGATGCCCGTGAGCATGAGCACGCGCGACTCATCCCACTGCTTCTCGACATTGTCGCGCGAGTGATGCATCACGTATCCACCTGAAGACTTGGAGCTCTCATTCGTCACAGGATTGGAGACTTTGCCCTGGTTCAGCTTACCTGCTAACGGGAGCACGGTCTCGTTGATAAACATCTGCCACTCTTTCAGTTCAAACTGCGCGCCGTAGGTCACCGCCGTGCCAAAGAGCGTGTTGATCGCCGAGTTGCGCACCTCCGTGCGGTCGTCCAGCGCGACGTACGAGAGTTCGCCGAACGCACAAATCCAGTGCGCGCCACCACCTCCATTGGTTTGCTGTTGTTGTGTGCGAGCTTTCTGTTTGCCAATGATGTCGGCGACGCTCCAGAGCTCATTCACGGCAGTCAGACTGATGTTTACGTCCTTCGCGCAGCACGCGAACCGTCCAATGCACTTGACGCAGTTTGGCAAATACTCCTTTGGGATCGCGACGAGCAGGTCGTCCACGATCACGCGCAGACACTTGAACGCGATCACCTGGGTCTTCGCATCGCCGATCTCGCCGGCTTCCTGGATCGCGCCGAGCACGAGCGGCCAGCCCGTGTTCACCAAGTGGCCACACGCATTCAGCAAGTCCAGGATCCCCACTAGCGCACGGTCTTTCATGTCGGACCGCATAAGTTTGGACAACGGCACGAAGAGTTCTTGTTGGTCAAACACGTGCGGCAACGGCGGATTCTCGCGCGCGTACGCCTCGATCTCTGCGAGGTTGCCCTGGCTTGGCGCTTTCGACGTTGGCGACAGACTGTTGACGGCATTCGTGAGCGCGTTCTGCATCAGCTGGAGGATGTTATCGGTCGTGAACACTTGGAACTGGTGCAATTGAGGGAACTGAGCAGAAGACGAAGACGAATGCTGGGGCGGAACGCATGTGCTCATGAGCACGAGCTCCTTCATGACCTCTTCAAAGCACCGCTTGCTGCTCGACGCGAGCTGCGTTAGCATGCGGAGCGCAAAGCACGGCATGAACGTCCCAGAGCCGGTGAGCCCCACTCCGAGGTAGTTCTGGTAGATTTTCATGTGGTGGCTGTTCGGCAGCGCAGGCAAATCCGCAGCAGTGCCGCCTGTACCGTTAGATCCCCCACTGGCAAAAGAACCAGATCCCAAGGCTGCAGCGGCAGATCTGTTGAAGCTTGAGTCTTCGCGAACGGGAAGCGGCAAGCCGACTTGGTCCCAGCAGACTTTCCGCACAGCACCGAGTAACTTGCGCAGCGCACTGCTACTGAGCTTGAGCGCATCCCGGAAGAACTCGACGATCGAGTTGCCGAGCATCACAAGCTGCTGCTCGACGTCCTCATCCTCGACTCGGAATGCGCTAATGCGGTAGTTCTTGGTTGGGATCTTGTTCTGTCCACCTTTCAATTTCGAGTCTGTCAGACCAACGACAATCTCGAAACCCTCGAGAAGCGCGCACCACTCCAGCTCGGTCAGTTCTTCTTCCATGATGTGAGCGGCGCCAAAGAGCGCCTTCATCGCATGCACTTCCCGCCACGTGATGATCACGATGCAGCTCTCGCCTTCATCGCCCACGCCATCCTCTAGCTGATCAACCGAGCCTGCTGTCCCTGATCCGATGGACACCGCCTTCGTGTTGCTCTTGATGCTGTCCGGCAACGGGAACGAGAACGCACACAGCGCTTTCAAACACGAAATCACCACGTCGTCCATCTTCTTGGAGCTCTCTTCCAACGAACTCTGGCTTTCCACATTCGAGCGCAGACGCGACGCGATCGTCGCCAGCACATGGTACGACTTGAGCGACATCGTGATGAGCTCCACTTCTCGGCAATGGCGCATCATGCAGTTCGACGAGTTGATCACGTACGGCGCGATCGTACTCACGCACTTGTTGCAGAGCGCATCGCTCTGTACGGGATCGTCCGTGGTCCTCGAGAGATCGAAGATTGACGCCACCAGGTTGCTCTGACACGTGAGCGCGACGCGGATCGCACTGAAGAACTGCTGCAGCGCCGGCGTGTCCTGCTCGTTCAGCAGCTCGAGTCCCGAGCGCGGCGATGCAAGCGAATCGTTACCCAGCGACCGGAAATCCACGGGAGGCGATGTCGTGATCACTGACGAAATCGTCCGCGAGATGTTGAGCACGATTGCGTCTGGGTACTGCGTGATCGCCGCGACCATGCTTGGCTCGAGACACACGCGGTTGATCACTTCAAGCGACAGCAGCACGGGCCACGTGACAAAGCTCACGCTACCATTAGCCCCACTCGAGACGCCACCACTTGACACATTGACATTGTGTGAGCTTGAGCCCGAATGGCTCAGGAAAGTTTTCACGTCCTGCGCTGTGATCTTCGCGTGGCTTGGCGACTTGGAGCTCCCCGGGAGATAGTACGCGCCAGTGGCGACAATCTCGAGAAGCCCGCGGACGATCACTGTGCACTCGTCGACCAGGATATCGCTGAAGTTACAAAGCACGATGCTCGCGAGCCGCATGACGCGCACCAGTAGCGGGAAGAAGGGACCGGCGGAGCTGTTGTTGCTGCTGCTATTACTCGAGTTGCTGGACGACCCAAGCGTGAGCCCGCTCGAACCGCTGGACGTGGAGTGTTTGTCGACGCAGCCCATCTCGAGCGCGGTCTGGATCAGCGAGCACACGTGCTGCTTGAGCACTGCGTTGAACTCGGCGTCGTCTCGGAAAAGCCGGTGATGGCTGCTGAGGATCGTCTCGAGCAGCTCGACGCCCAGCGCCGCGCTCATCGGGGACGTCGCCGTGCGCTTGAGCCACACGCCGCTCTCTTCGCGACTCATGAAACAGAGCTCCTGAAACACGAGCACGCCCACGTGCTTGGCCTCGGGGCTCTTGTGTACCTTGCCGAACGCGAGCGACACCACCTGACGGATCGTCATCGCCGCCGTGTTACCCACGACCGAGTTTGCGCCGCTGCTCGCACCGTGCAGGTGGATGCAGATCCAGATCGCCTGCATCACCAGGTCTTCGTTGCCCACCAGCGCGTTCTCGGTCGCGACTGTCGCTGCAGCTGTCGTAGTAGTGCTACTACTACTGTTGGATAACGGCTGGGTTCCTATGCAGCAAAGCGAGTCATTCGCCGACAGTCAATACCAACACACATGCCCCACTCACAAACGCTAACACAAACAGCAGCCACGTTACCATTCTGATGCAGCGTGAGTCCGCTCAATGGCCCACTCCTCGAAGCACCACTGCTGTTTGTGCGCTCGTCTATCGCGGTTGTCGTGACACTCGTCGTCGTCTTCTCCTCGTAGCCGAGTGTGACGAGTTGCAGCAGCGTCTGCAGCAGCTTGACCTGCACGTCGCCATGCGAGTTCTTCTCCGCCTGGATCTGCAGCACGCGCAGGATACTACCAACACTCGATTGCTCGATCGCGTCCCAGCTCACGAGCCGCTGGATGCTCACGAGCGCCAGGATGATGATCTTGTGCGACGCGTTCGTGTGGTTACACGCGAGTAGGAAGGGCCGCAGGATGCTCTCACTCTTGAAAAGCGGGTGGCCCGGGCCCGGCGGTGTGCCTTCCACGCGCAGTACGGCCGCGTATTGGTTCTGCAGGTACGGCAACATCTCGGCAGCCTTGTCGATCGCCTCGCGCACCACTGGATACTTCTTCTTCGTCTCGCCGCGCAGCGCCTGCAGGTCGTCCGAGATGAGTCGCAGGAAGTCCATCGCGCCTCGCTAGCAGCAGGACCAGCTAAAGCAGTGGAAGCAGATGCGTGTGTGTGTGTGTGTGTGTGTATGTGTGTGTGTGGAGTGTATTTGTATGTAGTGACGTAGCTCTGCGGCGCTCGTACAGGAGAGACCGGAGAGATTGATCGATCACGCTGGTTGCTTCTCTTCACTTGCTTCACTTCCACGACACCTGCATTAATCCATAAAAAAGGGGAACAAAGGGGAGTTATCTTAGGTACGATTAACGCGAAGTCGTACTTAGCCGAATATTGCTGCTGTGCAGCACCGCACTCACCTCTGTTAAGTACGAGTGCGGAAGCCAATGACCGTATTTGATCATATTAAACACCGTATTTGACTGAGTATGTACGGATTAACGTATTTGACTGATAATGTACAAATTTGCGTATAAAATGGTTTGCTTTGAGACAAGGTACTTTGTTCATGGTTGTCAAATGGTCCCCAGCTTTTGACAGTCAAATGCCTCAAAGCAAGTGTTTTGAGCGCTACGATCAGGGTCGATAACTCTCAGAGCCTAGCTCAGTGGACCGACTCATATCATAAACCGCCAATAGCTAATCAATAGGCTACAAGAAGCGACCCCTTGGTGAAATGACAAAATGAACTTAGATGTGGTTATCAGATCCCACGTCTTCCTTCGTGTCCTACTGCTTCCTCGAGTATGAGTCAGCGCGAAGGGTCTGTTTTGGCGGAACGAACAATCAATTACGACGGCATTCCGTGCACTTCTACGGTCCAGAGGCGCTGAACTGCGCGCATAAATGCCGGAGCACGACAGTGGACACAGTGGTTTAGGAGTTAACCATTGACCACGGGAGTTGTTCATTTGCTCTTGGGCACACTTGGAGTTGGGCGGCGTCGGCACCAAACACCACGTGCTCACTTCAAGCACAGTCCATCACTCGATCCTCTTTAACATATATATATATACCTTTTAGTTGTAACATAAACACGACTGTTTGATTTTGCAACGCTGATGGGAATACATTATAAGAACAGCAACCTTAAAATGCTCGAAGCTGGTTTCTCATTATGGAAGGCAGCTTGAGCTGGACGGTTTTGTTCAAAACGCAAGCTCAAAACTGAACCCACGACCAATTTCTGCAATCTGGACGCGCGTTGTCCGCCGAGAGCCATCGAATCATTGGCGCGTTGACTCGCAGCGTCTTCGTCTCCGTCCAGTTCGGCGCGTGCCTCCGAGGAGACCCACTTGCCATTTCGCCATCCTCTCACCCACTCGCCCCAGTTCCTTATCGCTCCGCTCACTGCATGAGCGGCTCGCACCATTCATTATTGATCCTTTGCTAAACACACACAGACACGTAATCCTTTGCTTCGCTTGTCGACTTAGCCGTTCTAAACTGAGCTCTTGATCGCTTTGGCGGCTGGCGTTTGTACGCAAGGAAATCTCCAGAGAACTCCCATACACCACACGCGCTTGTGATCCGATCCCTCTTGTAGTTTCAGGCTTCGAAAACCTCGACGAAGCCATATCTGTGCAGTTGACCTCCAGAACACCCATGCCCTGGTTGTTGACTTGTCTGGGGCTATTGGTGAAATGAAATGATGGCTGGTGCCATGAAGAGGTGGTGGACGTTTGGCGCCAACATAGCTCTTGGTGAGTGGCATTGAGCCAACGAGTCAGAGCTGAGAGGCTGAGGTGATGGGGATGGGAACAATGGTCTCAGAGACGTTCGGTTCTCACTGCTCCTTCATTGATGACTTCAACTGCATCCAAATGGCTCTTTTTATTAGTCATTTATCACTCCACTTGAAAAGTCCTGAACAGAAAAGCCCGACAGCCCAAGACCGTCACCGTCTTTTCCTTTCCTCCACTCACTCTTGAATTGGATTTCTTTCGAGACACACACACATTTGAGCTCTCACCTCGCCTCGCAGTCGCCACCAAGTCATCATGTCGACCGTGATGAACAATGGTTTCGGATTTAGCCGCTTCATGATCCAGAGTTTCAACCAAGCCGCTCAGCAGAGTGTCGTGAAGACCGCGGAGCTCTCACCCGAAGCCATGTCGCGCCGATCCACCGCTGACGACGACAATGACGAACTGGGATCTCAGGTTGAAGAAGAGCACCGGTACCAGCCGCGATCCGCCCAGCTGTCCTACGAGCGAGTCGCGCACATCGCGTTCCAGGCAACGGGCCGCCTCGACTGGCACCAGCTGCGCAACAGCACGTCGCTCTGGGACGAGAAGAAGAGACTCAGCGCGAGCAGCAACTTCGCCATCTACATGCGCCAGAGCCGCGGGATGCACTACGTCATGGCGGTGGGCTCGGTCTCCTGCTCGGTCTCGGAGCTCCGAAGTATCCTGCGGCCTACGACGGACGCAAAGTACACCGCCGCGATGACAGAGCTGTACGGCGATGCGTTCGTGCAGGGCTCGATCGTGCACCGCTCCAGATCAAGCAGTGTGAGTAGCAGCAGCAATTTCCCAATCGGCAGTCGGAGCTCGACCGTGACCAACACCGGAGGCACCCAGTCGTCCCATCGGTCAGTGAACAACAACGCCAGCGCCAGTGTCAATACCAGCTCTGGGTTCATGGCCAAGACCGCGACGTTCGCCAAGACGCACGTGTTTGCCAAGTCGCAGCAGTGGTCGTTTCTCGAGTGTTATCAGGAAACCCCAGGTCAGCACGGCTTCACGGTCACGATGTCGTCGCTGAGTCCATTCTTCGATATCCCGGGAAGAGCAAGGGCGAGCGCCAAGACCAGTGGAGGGATCCTGAGCCAAGTCGAGCAGCTCCAGGGGATCACCGCCGCGTACTCAGTGTTCGCCGACCCGCGCCACACGAATGGAGAGCTCCAGGTCACGTTCTACTCCAAGTTCGCCGAGGACTGCACATCCTTCAGTCCACTCAAGCGCCATGCGTTCAAGCTCACGCTCAAGTCCCACTTGGTGACGATGGCACGCGCGACGACGCGGCTGCCGATGATCGTGCGCCGCAAGCGCCTCGAGGCGCTCTCACCGGCCGACACAAAGGCATTCACGCTCTCGAACCCGCTCTGCATCTGCTGCACCGCGACGCTGCACCTGTTCAAGGCTAAGACCCGGTGCCACTCGTGTGGCTACTTTGTGTGCAGCAAGTGCTCGATCGAGCAGGAGGTCGAAGTGGAAAACCCGCAGGCGCCGATCGTGCTCACGCGCGTGTGCCAGCCGTGCATCCGACGCGTGGACGAAGCCATCTACGAGCGCGTCTCCGTAGCAGCAGACAGCGGCGATAGAGAAGACGTAGACCCGCTCGTGTCAACCCAAGTGGCGCGCGTGAAGACGTCGTCCATGGCGAACTTGCTGGACCACATCTTCCACACGGGACCCGAGGGCAAAAAGCAGGCGGTCATGTCAGTCATCAAGTACGTCCTCGACGACGACGACAAGAGCAAACACAGCAACAAAAAGAAGCACACGTCGTCGCTGTCATCCCATTCGCCACGAGCGTCGTGTGTGTCGTCTTTTGGCGACGACTCGTTCGCGCACACGGACCCCAAGTCCGAGAAAGACTATTTAAGAGCGCTGCAGACGCACTACACGGTGAACCACCTCACCACGAACCACGACCGGGAAGGCATGGAGGGTTTCTGTATCTACGTACCAACAGAGGACGAAAGTGACTTCGCTGACACTGACGGCAGCGGCAAGAGCAACACGAGCACCACTCCCGGCCAGACCAAACAATCCAAGAACCACCACGACTACCGGCACGCCGTGATCTCGTCGTCGTCTCCTTGCTGCTCAAAGCTGTCACCTCGAGACTATCCAGTGCCCACTAACGAAGCCCATCGGGCGAAGATGGCGCGCAAGCACCACCAACGACTCACCGCCAGCGCTGTCGAGGACGTGTCGTCGCTCGAGATCATTTGCTCCATCGCGTGCAAGGAGCTCGCGTGTGCCGTCGCGATGGTCACCGTGGTCGAGAGCGACCTGACCCACGTTGTGGCGACGAACAGCGAGGTCTACCGGAACGCTGTGGTGCCCAGAGCCGAGTCTTTCTGCGCATACACGATCATGAGTGATGAGCCGCTGGTGGCAGCACATCCCAGACAGGACGAGCGCTTCCGAGACTTTGAGGTCGTGCAGAAGGGGTTGAGTTTCTACTGCGGGTTCCCACTCACGAGCCAGGACGGATCGGTCATCGGCACGCTCTGCTGTGGAGACTTTGGTGAGAAGAAGGAAGTCTCGAAAGCGCAGCTTGACGCGATGACCAAGTTGGCGATGACGGCGTCCAAGGTCATGCAGCTGCGGAACAAAGACGTGTACAAGCGGCTGTGAGTAGAACAAAGTATTTAAGAGCAAGCAAATTCCATGTAGGACACAGTCCTAAAAATAGCATCATCGACTCTGATTTCAGAAGATGCAAAGCCTGGACTCCTACAAAGGATACATGTTGGAACCGAGGCATCATCAACTTCATGCCTGCGCCTCGTATTTTTTTTTACCAGTCCGCAATATTGCGAGACAGCGGCAGCTTCTACTCCGGAGTTGGCAGACATTGTCTACCTCTGAAGTAGAAATTTGTTGAATTGCTCACAATTAATTTAGCACAAATTGTTGTTTTAAAGTCGAATCCCGAACCATAAAAATGGTGAACATTTCGGAGCCTCTATCTTTGTATGCGTGGAGGTCTAGGTTCGAAGGCGGCAACAGGGTTCAAAAAGCCAAGCTATTTTCACAAATCACTTCAAGACAAACAGGCAAACATTTTGGATGACTCGTTTCGCCCAACACTGATTTTTTGCGAGACTTCACTATTGCCCACCCTGTTCCTCTTGCTTGCTCGCCCAATCAATCAATCAATCAATCATCTGATAGTCTGTGAAGTTCTACTACTTCGAGTGCGCACTCATCAAATTCGGACACCGACTTTGCAATGTGCACGAGCGATCGAGGTTGAGACAGAGCGGAGTTCATCGGTAGGCTAAAACAATCCAGGAAACCAGCAGGCAACCGGACGACCAAGGGGATGACCAAGCTCTATCTATTTCCAAAACGAACCTTGCTGTATTCACAGCCAGACGCTTCCGTGGCGAGGTAGAGTGAAACACGGGATGTGTTTTGGGATGTGTTCCGCAGTTTGAGTTTCGGAAGCCCCAGGAACTATCGTTTCTTTCCACGACTCACCCCTAGAAGTCAGAAATTGGTTTCTTTTGCTCCTGGCACATTCCCGCTAATTCAACATACTACTCAGTTGACCTCTTAAGCTCTTCCATGATTTTTCTTCTTCAGGAGTGTAAGACCTTCACCTCACTCCGCGCTTCCTTCGCGTGCACCACATTTTCGGATATTGACGCTGAAATTAGGTGTTCATCTAGGAGAGACACACCTATAGGACATAGCGACTGGAGACCCTGGTGCATACAGGTCAGGAATCTTCATGCTGAAAGCATGCAAGCAGGGCGCTCGTCAGCGCACTCCTACCAGTCAGAGCAACACATCCAAATGCGCCGTCAGAATTTATATCGAAATACATTGAACTCCCAAGCGGTAACACATAGATTTGTATTTCGGTTGGTCCACCGATTGGGCGTAATCAGCACCTTTGTCATGCTCAAACTCGATCGAGTAAGCGATCGCTTTTCTCTTGTTTTCGTGACAAAGCAACATGTGGAACTGTTGAGCTTCCGGCAACGCGTTGTGAACCAGCAGCATATGAGGGAGTGTAACGAATGACTTGCACACTTCATTCCGATTGCTCTCTGTATCAGGTGGCAGGCAAAACTTCCACCAACTAAAGCCAAAGCTTCCATTAGTCGCTGTGCGTGCGTGTGTCCAGACAACTCGAGCCGATTCTCCACACTCGATGTCGCTGGTTCTATGTGCTCGTCTGTTCACTCAGTTCGAAATTGGCAACTCAAATTCGGTGAAAAGGCGGTGAAAATGTGACTCGTTCATGTATATTCAACTCAGCTCAGCTCACATGCTCGCTCGAGCAAGACGCGAACAAAGCCCGAGTAAGTGTTTCAGTGGGCTTAGATGACAATGAAAGCTGTTCAGAATTCGACTGAAGAGTCGAAATGAGGGCCAAACGAACTCACGTAAGCTAGCACATTGATTGGGTCATGAATAGCAAAAGTTGAACATTTTTTCCTGACGGCGCTCTCCCAAGAGCTAAGAGCGTGATCTTTGACGATCTTTGAAAGAAATGGAAAGTCGTTTTCATGGCGAGTTGTCCGGATCGGATCAAAGTCAAGTCGTTCACCGAGGTGAACGAGCAGGATCGCGAAGGACCCCATAGATATGGTACAGAACTCAGCAATTGTTTTAGATGTTTAGAGAGCTCATGCTATCCCAAACAGCCTTCGCCTCGCCTGTGGCGCTTTGGTTGTGAAACTTTGCATTGGCGTAGCAAGCACGCAAGTCGCAGAGACGGAATGTTCAGCCTCTTGGCTCTTGGTTGCTTCGACGCATCCCAGGTTTCAGGGCTTCTAAACTTCCTTCCATCTAAACAGACAGGCCGGGTCAGTAACGGACCATTGGAGCGAGCCAAGCCCCAAAGTTGTTGCAAACCATCCTCAGGGGCGAGCAGATACAAAATGGAAAGAACATGCAAATTTAGAAGATCCTGCGTGAACGGATCGGTAGGCGTGCGCGCATCACTTGGGACCCTCCACAATTTCCCTTTCACTGGAGACTCTCCACAATGAATGTTGGACTCAAACTCCCAACCGTCACGTCTAAGCTTAAGAGGCGTCCCCACGAGGCGTCATTCCCAATTCTACATTGCTCAGCGCAGTCTCCTCACAAGCAACAGAGAATGGCCCGAGTCCAGTCGTCCTGTCTCTTCAACGAGCCCTGGTCCATGGACGCCAAGGACAACGAGATCAGCACCGCCACGACCCCGGCTATCCTCCAGCCGCACTCGCCCCAGCCTCTGCTCGAAGAGCGACGCCGTCAGATCAGCAATAGGAAATCCAGAACCAGGTCCAGAGCCAACACCGCGACAACGCAGACTCACCATGAGGAGCAGAGCCATCACAACCAGAGTCGCCACAGTCCGAGTCCCAATCCCACCTCAGGCGTCCGTCTGCAGATCTCGGACCGAGGGCTCGCCGAGGTCGCGCACCGCGCCGCGAGCGCTATCGACTGGGACAACCTACGCGCCGGTCGGAGCTCCGTCTGGGACAAGAAGAAGACACTCGGCGACTTTGGTATCTACACACGGCGCAGCGGCAGGGTGCACCACATCATGGCGTCCGGCAGCGTCGCGTGCTCAATCACTGAGATGCAGCACATCCTGTGCACGACCACGAGCGAGCGGTACGTGGCGGCGATGGAGGAGCTCCACGGCACAAGCTTTCTGTCCGGCGCGGTCGTGCGCCGGGTCAACACGCGGGTAGCGACCGCGAGCTCCTCAACTAGCGAGCTGACCAACAACAACAACAGCACGAGCAGCAACAACAAGAGCAGTAGCAAGGGTTGCTATGACCTGACGGTCAAGACCGCGACGTTCGCCAAGGCGCACGTCTTCGCGCGCGACGAGCACTGGTGCTACCTCGATCTCTTCCAGCCGCAGGCCGACAAAATGAAGTTCCTGCTCACGATGCACTCGCTCTACCCCGAGGACGTGCTACTCCCGGCTACCACCAGCACGATGAGCCACAGTGGGGATGGTAGCCAAGGTAACAGCCAGCGACAAACACCGCTGCCCGTGAGCAACAACCAGCTCCAGCAGATGTCGGCCGGCTACTCGGTCGTCGCGGACCCTCGACGCAGCCTCGTGTGGATCGTCTTCTACGCACAGTTTGCCGATCCGTTGACCGTCGACAACAGCAGCAGCCGCACAAGCAGTGACTCGCTCTTCAAGGGCTTCTACAGCAAGCCGCACGCAAGCAAGAGCACGATCAAGAAGCGCCTCATGAAGATGGCGAAAGCTGCGTGCTACCTGCCGATAATCGTGCGCCGGCGCCGTCTGGGCGTGCAGGTGTTCATCGAACCGAAGGCGTTCACGCCTCCCAACACGCACTGCATTTGCTGCACGGTCGCGCTCTCGCTGCTCACCAAGAAGTCCCAGGTGTGCCACCTGTGCGGCTACTGCGTGTGCGACAAGTGCTCGAGCAAGCAACACATCGAAAGAGCGCACACGTCCGTGGCGCAAATGCAGCAGCTGCCGGCTGTGCGCGTGTGCCTCACGTGCTCACGGCGCGTAGACGCGGCCAACTATGACAAGATCCCCACAGGCGCGACCTCGCCAAGCGCGATCAAAAGCGACGCGCCGGACGCCTTGCCGGCGAACAAGCTGCTCGCTGGCCTGCTGCGCGACTCGTTCGAGAACGCGGTCGACGACGACAAGAAGCGCGCGGTCATCCAGGTGATCAAGAGCTTGCTCGAGCAACAGCAGGAGCCACCACGCAACTCTAGCACATCCACGCAAAGCTCTTCAGGTCTGTTTGAAACGAAGACCCCACCAAATATCACTACCATACTCCTCACCGACGAGGATTTCATGGACGCACTCAACACGAAGCTCCAGGT
>JALBYZ010000482.1:0-25669 GCA_038050575.1 Globisporangium mamillatum
AGATGTGGACCACACACATCTGCCTCCATGTAATGGCCATTGAGGGCCCATTACAATGATGGTCTCCCCAATGTGAAAGTGCACATGCTACCACCTAACACGACCGCGCATCTCCAGCCACAAGATGCCGGCATTATCCGGTCGTTCAAGTCTCGCCCCAACAACATCAAGAACCGCTACTACGTCGAACAACTGGACGTCCTTCTGGAGTAAGCGCTGTCTGCTGGAAAAGCGAACATCAAGAGCAACACAGACTTCTTCCAGGTCGATATTCTCGTTGCCATGCGCTAGGCTCAAGAAGCGTGGGAATCAGTCACAGGCATTACAGTCAGCAACTGCTGGCGTCACACTGGTATCCTTGACGAAGGCTTCTGTGAGCTCGTTGAGAGCATGGAGAAGATGCGGATGTCACCTCTTTCTATTCGGCTTTCAGCTTAGATTTTATACTCACTCATTCTACTTGCATTTCTTAATCATTTTAATTTTGATTATCTGTTTGTTTTGGTAACAAAAAGTCCATTTTTTCGTGCGCACTAATGGGAGGTGTGACTGTACCAACAAAGAAAGGCACAGGTTACACGGACACGAAGAGACTCAGATCTGAGGCCAAAGACTCAGATGCATCGATCATTTCGATTCGCGTTGTCACATGCCCTTTGTCATCGCTTGCTTCATCCACCATTTCATCCATCATTCGCCAATTCGCCGTCTCCAGCGCCAAGCTCCGCTCCACACTCTGCTTGCCTCCCTGCGTTCCTGCCCACTCCACCCGCCACCACAATGCTGCGCCGCGTACTCTCCCACCGCCACGCCACCACTGCCCATGCGCATGCGTCCGCCAAGCGCGCGCTGCTGCTCGCGTCGTCATCGCAGTCGCAATGCTTCTCCTCTGCGTCGTCGTCGTCGTCCTCATCGCGCCTGCTCGTGATCAACGCCGGCAGCTCGACGCTCAAGTACAAGATGTTTGCGCTCAACGGCAATGGCAGCAAGAGCGGCGGTGTCGGCGTGCCGATCTTCTCGGGGCTCGTGGAGCTCTCGAACGCGACGTCGAAAGAAGGTCGCATCGTTCACCAGTGCCTTGCGACGGCCACGAAGGAGGAGGTGCGACTGGAGCTGCAGACTCACCGCAGCGCGCTCGAGGAGGCCGTGAAGCGCTTCTTCGGCGACAGCAGCGGCATCCAAGCAATTGGCCACCGCGTCGTGCACGGCGGCGAGGCGTTCCATGACGCGATTCTGATCGACGACAAGGTCATCGACGCGGTCAAGGACAACATCAGCCTCGCGCCACTGCACAACCCGGGCAACCTGCTGGGCATCGACGTCGCGACTGAGGTCTTTGGCGCATCGACCCCGCAGGTCGCGGTGTTTGACACGGCGTTCCACGCGACGATGAAGCCGCACGCGTTCCTGTACGCGGTGCCGTACAGCTTGTACGAGCAGCACGGCGTGCGCCGCTACGGGTTCCACGGCACGAGTCACCAGTACGTCGCGCAGCAGGCGTCCAAGATCCTCGGCAAGCCGCTGAGCAAGACTAACCTGGTGACGTGCCACTTGGGCAACGGCTCGAGCATGGCGGCGATCCGCAACGGTAAGTGCATCGACACGACGATGGGTATGACGCCGCTCGAAGGACTTGTCATGGGCACGCGCAGCGGCGACGTGGACCCGGCGCTGCACGCGTTCCTCACGTCGCACCTGAGCATGACGATCGAGCAGGTGGACAAGTTGCTGAACAAGCAGAGCGGGCTCTTGGGTATCTGCGGCGACAGCGACATCCGCAAGATCCAGGACCGCATCCGCAGCGGCAAGGAAGCAGACGGCGCGGCGCAGGCGGACCTCGCGATGAACGTGTACGCGCACCGCGTGCGCAAGTATCTCGGCGCGTACTTGCTGGAACTCGGCTCGGAGATCGACGCGATCGTGTTCACGGCAGGCATCGGCGAGAGCTCGGCGATGATCCGCGAGCGCGTGTGCAAGAATCTGGAGTTCTTGGGCATCAAGCTGGACCTGGCGAAGAACGCCAAGTCGATGCTCGGCGCGGGTCCGATCGAGATCCAGGCGGCCAACTCGAAGACCAAGGTGCTCGTGATCCCCACGGACGAAGAGCGCAGCATCGCCGAGCAGACGTTCGACATCGCGTTGCGAAAGTAAAGACAAGAAGAATGAAATGAAAACTGTGTAGTTTTAAAGTGAAAACGAATCGATCGGTCGGTCACTCGAATCGCGCGCCACGCATGATATTTCCACGTTTGATTAACTCATGCGCATACCGCACCTAGCCTCACGTGATAAAATGCACAACAGTCATGAGAGTAGCTTAAAGCTGCACTTGAGTACAGGCTTTTGGTACAATGGCGCATGACGACAGCATGGGTTGATTATTCGGACGCCATTCTTCATTGACTTCACTCAACTTGTCTTCATAAGTACATGCATTTGGGTAGCAAGCAACCGCTTACTTACGCCTTTTACATATCTTCGTCCGCGACACCACACATGCGCTTGCAGCAGGATAGCGCGATCTTGCGTCCGTACGGGACGTACGAGAGCGTGTACCAGACGAGCGCGACGAACTGCGTGATCACGCAGATGAGCACGAGCCCCACGCGGTGCGGCACGTGCGGCGAGAAGCAGAGCGCGAGCGTCAAGCCGATGAAGACGATGTACACGATCGCAGAGATGCGGCGCTTTGCGTGGAACATCGACTGCACCTGCTTGCACGGCCCGACGAAGAACATCGATGAGCCCAGCGACAGCAGGTTGCCGATCGTGTACGCCATCGCGAACGGTCCCGGGTTGCCGTGCACGAGCCGAGCGAGCCGGAACGTCGAGCCGAGCGAGAGCAGGAAGCCCAGCGTGAAGCACGTCACGCAGCCGATTACGCGCTCTTGGTACGTCAAGCTCGGGCAGATCGTGTTGAGGTCATCACGAAAGCTCGGCTCGCGCTGTTGACTCTCGGGGTCCAGCAGCTTCTGCTTCTGGGAGCGCAGTCTATCCATCATCGTTGCTCTTGGTGTGGCAGTGGGGTCGTGGCGATAGAGAAGAGATCAATCAGTCGCACAGGCGTTGTTAGCACGTGAGCGGGCGAGTAAGCCTGCAGATAGACAGCGAAGAAGGGGAACTGCGTGTGGTGCTGCTTTGGCTTGTCGTCTTCTGGTCTTCTTCAGGCTGACAATATGGCTTGACTGAGATCCTTCCGTTTTATGGCTGTCTGTGCTCAAAGATGTGCCTTAGTTTCGTTTTTGCCACCCAAAAACTCCTCATTTCTGTCAGCATCTAGATTGTGCCTTTAGCTAATGACTATCTTAAGTGCGCAAAAGGGTCCAGTATTCGAGGTAAGTAGGGTGAGATTAAGTTCGCATCTATTCGAAAGCTCTCCTTGCCCCACCGACTGGACGGCGGCAAAGTCCGATACCATTTGCAAGCCAAAGCGCGTGCGGAAGGCCAAAGGGAAGGAAGAGCAAGGAGGACGGACGATGGCGCAGCTCCAGGAGGCGCAGTTCGCGTGCTTTGAGGACGAGGAGTTCGACAGCAGCAACAGTAACAGCAGTAGCACCACACTGCTCAACGGCGGCTTCGGTGGCGGTGGCGACTTTGCGCTCCAGCAGCACCAGTCGGGGCTCAAGACGTTCGCGGTTGCCGAGCCGAGCGGCGTCGCGCGGGGCCTCCCACAGAAGAGCTTTGCGAGAGGTGCGCTTGTTTTACAGTTTACACGGAAGAGCGTGCGAAAGAGCAATGTGCTGACGTTACTGTTATTGTTCGGTGTGGGAAATATGATATGTGTGTTGTTATTGCTTAGTGCGGTCGTTGGAGTGTTCTGGATCCGGCAGCTTCTACTTCCAGAATGAAACGCTCAAGGACCGATTCGTCTGGTGCGTAGGACGACTACGCCTTGTGCTATTGCCTGGATCGGTTGAGGCTGACATCGTGTTATATGTAATGATGTATGTATGTGTACAGCTGGCGCGTGATCAAGAACATCGTCGTGCTGCGCGAGTGGAGTCTTCACGAGACACTTGCGGGGAATGGCATCCGACTGCAGTTTCCAGGTACGCCTGCCGGTCTTCATACTCAAATGTTCGCCTTTTGAAGAGGTTGCTGTACTAACGGTTGCTTCTTAATGTTTGTGTAAAACAGCACCTGTCGTTGGCACTGGCGTGTTCGCTGTCGAGTCGTGGGAAGGCAACTCGGTGACGATCTGCGTCGTCACGCACGCCGGCACGATCCACCGGTTCACATACGCGATCCCAGCGACCGCGTCGCATAGCATCTTCACGACTGCCGACGCGTCGTTCCCGCCGAAACCTGCGACGTCCTCGAAATGCGACGTTGTGGCGTCGCTCTCGCCGGATGAGATCATCACCGTCGCGCTGTGGGTAAACGAGTACAACCTGGTTCTCGGCGCGGACTCGGGTCGCGTCATTGGCGTGAACTTTGGTTTGCCGTCATCACCGCCGAATGGTCCAGTGGAGATGCAGGAGTTCGCGTTCTCAGACGAGTCGGTCGTAAAATGGCTCTGGAACGGACTCGTCAAGTCGAGCGCAGCGAAGTGGCAGGGCAGCGATGACAGTAAACGTCAGACGAACTCGATCGTCGCGATCACGTGCTTCCCGATCGAAAGCGAGATTGAAGACGAAGCAGATGATGTGTGCATTGTGACCGTGTCGGCGGACCTGACGCTCCGCGCCTGGTCGTACGCGAGCCAGTCGTGCTTGGGCAAGCAGGAGATCCGCTCGCTCGTGAACGCGGATTTCGAAGACGAAGGGCTGCCAGACACGTATGTGGTGAACGCAAAGATCGTGGCGCTCCCAGCGACGTCCACCGACAACTGTCGACTCTTGGTGCACATTGACACGACGGCGAACTTCTCGCAAGATATTTTCCTATTGCGTGGCGACGTGTCGCCATTGCCGACCGGCGGCCGCAGAGAGCTCACGCTCGCCGCTGCGCGCGTGTTCACTGTCGACTCTCCTTCTTCGTCTGAGTTGCAGAGCAAGCGCCTGAAGATTGTGGACTTTGCAGTCGACAAGAACTATTTGTACTCGTCGTGGCGATCGGCGAGTGGGGACTTTGTGTACAGCCATTCGAATCCGATGGCGCTGACGGGACCGCGAATCATCCGCGGCGAGGTGGTCAGCAGCTTGAACGCGCAGATGCAGAAGTACGACATGGAAGACGACGAGTGGCCGTTTGACCTGAAGGATGAGGGCGTCCTGGAGCTGACGGATGTAAGTGACGTGTGCATTTGGTCGTTGTTTGTTGATGCTCATGGAACCGGCAGGGACTGACAATGGTAAATGCTGTTGTCTCAGAACTTCTTTGTGGAACGAGTGCTGCTTCCTGGTCGATTTTCGCGCCAGAACCTGTACAAGGCGATCCTGGAATACCACGGCGACCTTGAGATCCCACTGCGACCGCTGTTTTCAAGCGCTGCTAACCACCAGGAGTCGAAATACAGGGATCTGCTTGTGAAGATCGTTTCTGACAAGCTGCTCAGCGTTATCGGAAACAGCAGCAGCAATGTGGACGGACTAACACGACACATGCGCAACCCGAACTTACTGCGCATCAGCATCTGGAAAAGCATCATCGAGCTCTGCAACAAGGTAGGATGTGTGGTTTTGAGTGGAGCTGGTTTCTCTGTAATAATTGCTAACGAGGTTTTCTATGCTTGTGTGACAGCACTGGAGAGTTGAGAACGTGCCGATTGGCTTCGCTACGACCGCCAACTCGCTGCTTCCAGGATCGCCCGTTCTTCTGCGACGTAACCGCGTGGCTCTGCTGTTCCCTTCTGCGTCTGCGATCACGACGCCTTTTCTGTCAAAGCTCAGCTCGAATAGCGCGGACTGCGTTCGTGAGCTCATCGCAGATATCCTCCCAGTGTTCGACGGATTCCCGAGTCGCAGCTTCCAGTCGTTCATTCATAGAGAAGTCACGGACGTGGTGTCGGACTGGAAAGTGGAGTCGTTTGTCGCGTTAGCACGACACTGCGTGCGAATGGGCTTGAAAGCAGGATCAGGAAGTGCGGACAACGCCATCATCAACCCAGACCTGGTGCTCACGCGTGCGCTGCTGCGACTGAGCAAGATCCTCGGTGGAGAGACTGAGTTCCATGACCAAGTGCTGCGAGACCTGGTGGAGCACCTGTTCCCATTTGAAGTGTCGAAAGACGGATCTTCTTCCAACTCGCCATCGCCCAAGAAACGTCACGAGAGCTACGATGACGATGACGAAGACCACATGATGGAGGACGATGAATCCAGCAACGGCTCTGCATCGATCAGCCGCAACTTGTTTGGCGGCAACGAGATCAGCTTTGCGTTCGAGCAAGTGGCAGCGAGAACGATCGATGAGATGTGCACCCAGGCGCTGCGCGTCGTGCTGTTTCTGTCGTATCTTGTGGACTCACAGCCGGCGTTTTTGAACTCGGCGATCCTGCGTAACGTGTCGCGTTTTTACTTGCCGCGATCGATCACGATCTACCAGCGCTGGCGCCTGAGCAAGTGGATTGCGAGCCAGAACATCGCCCACGCGACAGAGATCGACTCGTCGTCCGCGAGAGCGTCCGCGACTCTGCTGCCGCCGCTGCTGCAGCTGTTTTTGCTCGAAGCGAACAGCAAACTGAACTCGTCGGGGGCGTTGAAGCGTGCGCGCTCAGTGCTGCAGATCGCGATGATGAACAACAATGTGCAGAGTGAAGAAGCGCACAGCGTGCTAGGCTCGTTCACGCGAGAGATCCTGCGCTACGTGTCTCAACCGAACGACCCATTGGTCAAGTTCCTGCAGAAACGCAAGCAGTTCTCGCTCTTGCGCTCGATGTTTTCCTGCAGCCTGAGCGACGTGAGTCTTCATGGCATCAAGTACGAGAGTCCCGATCAGAACCCGGAAGTGCAGCGATACGTGCGCTCGATTGGGGAGTGTCTGGCTCGCGAGGGACAGATCGCTGCGAAGGAGAACGACAAGGAGCACGCGCTCTGGTGCTTCCAGCAGGCGATCCGCTGTTTCAGCATCTGCCTGTCTGCGTTCCTGTCGGACCACGACGAGCCACACTCGTTCGATTTGCAAGCGGAGCGCTTCATCTACGACATCATTGGTTTGCTGAAGGAGACAATCCCGCGCGGCTACTTCAGCCACATGCTCGAATTCCTGTGGACTGTCGTGGCGCAGGCGCTGAACCGATCGGGCGAAGGCGACAGTGCGCTGCAGACGTTTGTATGGGTAAATGTGTTCAAGTACTCGGTGGAAGAACAGCTTTTCCGTGACGCGCACCTCGCGTTGATGCACACACTGGATGTGACGTCGTCTGCGCTCGCGTCGCAAATGACTGATGGAGACGAAGACAGCGAAGAAGAAAACGGAGCGCTGAGCACGTCGGCCGAGTGCGTGAACTACCTGGTGAAGGAGCTGTGCCGCTACGGTCACTTGGATCTGCTCTGTGAGTTCCAGTGGGGGCCACTGGAGCCGGAGGTCGAGAAGCACATCCAATGGCAGGCAGCGAACGCGAATGTGGTCAAGGACGGAAGCGTCGATCCAGCGGTGATCATGTACCACAACCTGCTCTTCGCGTTCTACTCGCGCAAGCAGCAGCCAGCGAACGCCGCCGCGGCGATGCACTCGCTGTATTTGAGACTGCGATTGGCGCAGATGAAGTCCAGTGCGTCTCTGCAAACGCAGCGGAATGCGCTGTACGCGGCGACGAACTCGCTGCTTGCGCTTCCAGAAATGAACCGATGGATCGTGCGAAAGTATCACGCCGAGGAACTCATGAACTCGTCACGCAAGTCTGCTGTTGTGCGTACGGCAGATGCCAAGGAGAACCTGCCGTTGAACATTGTCACCGCGCACGACTTTGCTCGGGAGATCGCAGTCTTGGACGGCAAGTTGCGGCTGCTGCACCTCGGTCACGATGAGAGCGTGCTGCTGAGCACGATGGACGGCGAGGAAGTCGTGGCATTGCTCGTGGACTCGGCACTCTCGTGCTGCGAATGGGCAAACAGCACCAAGCTGGAGAAGCAGCAAGAGAGCTCGCTTGCGATTGAGCTGGCGGTTGATATTGTGAAGAAGAGCGCGACCAGTTACAGCAACATCACCAAGTCGATGGCGCGCTACTGCGTAGCTGTCGCTCACTCGGTCGGACTTGACAGCCTGTGCTGGCGCATGCTCCAGGACTGCCTGACTGCGATCAATTCCCTGGAGCAATACGAAGTCGCTGCTGCGACGATCCTGGAGTGGAAGGTCAAGATCGTGCTCCCGGCGTGGCTGTACGACCGACTGGCGCACCCGAAACTCGGGAACCCAGCCAAGCTCTTGAAGTTGTACCTCAAGTACGGCTTGTTGCTCGACGCAGTGAAGCTCGCGGACCAGATGATCCCAGATGAGCTCCTCGGTGAGAGTGAAGCCAGTTTCCACGAACGTGTCACCACGCCCAGCGCGTCGCTGCCGTGGATCCCGTACAACCTGTTCGATGCGGTGCTGGACTCGACCGACGCGGCTCTACGAAATGGGATGAAGGCCGGCGGCCATGGCGCCAAAGCGACTGACAGCAGTGAGGCTGTGCTCCGTGGCAGCATTCAGCGATTCAAGGAGAAGTTGACGTCTTATTTCAAGTACATCACGCTACTGGAGGAAGCGCGTGCGGCGGCGGGCGTTGCGAGGAACGCGTCTGTGGGCGGACCAGCAGCAGGTACTGCTTCTGGCTTCAGCTTTGGAGCGCCAATTAGATCAGCGGGTGCGCTCTGAGCTGCTGGCACGCCAGCGGACTAGGCAGCGCAACGAGATGAGATACTTCGAGGTACAGACAGACATACACAAGACAGACAGGATCGTAAATTTTTAACCAACATACACTCGCACACTACCACTATCAATTAGACTTAGACTTGGCGAGCGTGTGTTCGCCTTGGCGAGATTTCAGCGAAGACGCAACTCTTCTCTTGCCTTATGTGGCATGTAGCTCGCCATTGTGATGTGAATCTCACGCTCACAGGTACTGCCTGCAACTACATGCATTGCAACAATTGAAAACAGACAATGAATGAAATGAAGGCAATAAGGCGGTGGTTTGTCTTCAGGTAGGCGTTGTGGCTGTATTGATTTTCTCAGTATTTACACGCTCATGCACGTAAGGCAGCGACAATGCTCTTTCTAACTTACACAGACACACAGACGAATGCACACACGTTCTAGCCTTTGCTA
Source organism: Globisporangium mamillatum (assembly GCA_038050575.1). Lineage (NCBI taxonomy): Eukaryota > Oomycota > Peronosporomycetes > Pythiales > Pythiaceae > Globisporangium > Globisporangium mamillatum. Next base: position 9,196 of record JALBYZ010000482.1, read on the forward strand.
ACTCCTTCGGTTGATGGCGAAACTCAGCTTTCCGATTCGAATCATGTACAAGACTTTGTCTTGTTTAAAATTTCATACGAACGAGACCAAAAAATGGTAAATCATTGTTTCAACCCAGGCGACTCGGCTCCCCACATGCACTCATATACACATTCACATGGATCCAACGAAAAAGCCATTGATCACTTTCCGTCATCGCACTCAGCACACGCCACCACCACACAAGTCCAACTTCACACAAGAAGCATCAACACAGCAACAGCGATAACCACAGCAAAACTGCGTCCATTCCGATGTCATTATGAAGTGCTTGCGGTGTCGGTGTTGCTTCGTCTGTGGCTCGTGGCGGCTGCTCGCGTTCTCACTTGCTCTGCGCCGCTTCTCGCTGCAAATGCAGAATGAGATGCGCTCGTCGTGCAGCGCGCCAACAATGTTGGGACTGATCAGTCGAGCGAATTGGTTGGTGCCAACGTCATGACCGTATGATTGGCTAAAAACAACTTTATAGTTTTACCATTGGTTGATTAATTAAAATATATAAACCAATAAAAAACCCGCGCTTTCTGCTCCTGACACACATCTTGCAACCAGATGGAGTTGCTGACAACTCGAGGACAGCTTCGAACACGAGCAGTGCTCTTCATGCAGCTCCGACGCTCAAAGCGCGCGCTCGCGACGCTCGCAGCAGAGTCAGAAGCGTCAGAACCATCAGATGCCAGCGACGGCGCGTCCAGCAGTGAAGAGAGCGAGGCGGAGAGCGTCAAGAAGAGCCGCCGTCGCGCAAACGTGGCTGCCGTGGGCAAGGCGGTGAAGAAGGCGAAGGCGACGGGCGGTGTCACCACTGCCGCTGTGAAGAAGGTCGCCGCCAAAAGCAGCAGCATCCCAATTATCCCCACTGTTACCTCGACGTCATCTACAACCGCGCAGTTCCCGTTGCTGAGTGCGTTGAAAGAGCGTCGCCAGGGTGCTGGTACTTCTGCAGCAAGCGGCAGAGCTGATGACAAGATCGTGTACACGTACGAGCACTTGGTGCCGGGACGGCTGATCAAGCGCTACAAGCGCTTCCTCGCGGATATTGAGCTGGTGGACATCACACAAGAGCAGAATGATGGTGACGACGCACCTGTGAATGAAGCGAAAGTCGTGACGGTGTACTGTCCGAACACAGGACCGATGGTCGGGCTCCTGGACCTCCCAAACGCGCGCGTGCAGCTGTCCAAGAGCGACGACCCCAAACGCAAGTACCAGTACACGCTCGAGATGATCCAAGTGGATGTAAGTGGCTTCGTTACTTGGCTCTGTGGGCGCTGAACCCAATTCTCATCATTCGATTCTGTGCTTTGTGTGGCTGAAAACTGTAGAATGGCGAGCGCAGGGTGTGGGTTGGTGTGCATTCGACGCTCGCGAACCGCATGGTCGAGAAGGCGATCGCAGCACACTGGTTGCCGGAGCTGGGGCTCTTCTCTACCTTCCAGCGTGAGGTCAAGTTTGCCAAGAACAGCCGAGTGGACTTTGTGCTCTCGTCTGGTGAAGAGGAGGTCGTCGCACGTCAGAAGTACGTCGAAGTGAAGAGCGTGAGCTTCGCGCACCCACTTGATCAAGTCGCGTCTGCAATCGAGAAATCCAGATTCTGCGCGCTGTTCCCAGATACGATCTCGGACCGCGCGCAAAAGCACGTGACGGAGCTTACTGAGCTGATTGAGAACCATGCTGCTGAGAACGCGAAATCGAAAGAGATCAGCGCTGCGATCGTGTTCCTCGTGCAACGTGACGACTGCCACGAGTTTGCACCGTCGTTCCTCCACGATGTCAAGTTCGCTGCTCTGTGCGCTCAAGCAGCGAAGAAAGGCATCCAGCTCCTGGCGTACTCCGTGGCGTTGGAGCCCCAGGAGGCGAAGAAAACTGGTCGCGTGCGCCTCTTGCAGACACTTCCTCTCTACGAGCACGTTACAAAAGATGAAGACGAGAAAGTGAACGAATCCACTGGAGGCAAGGTACAGAAGAAGAAAAATGCATCAAAGCCCATACGGAAGTAAGCAATTTTGAGCATACAGGAAGGATTTTTGTTGGAAAGTAGGGACCGTGCCCATAAAGCTCGAATCAATCTCTGATTGCGAGCCAGTGAGCGCTTTCCTGACTTTGAGCCATTTGCCAAGATGGAAGTCAGTCGATCCTGCACTACTTGTGCTCTACTACTACTACTACTGTAGTATTTCCTAAACGACACACTTTGACTGAAGATTTTGTTGTGTGTACGTGAGCCCCATTCGATTCTGCTTCCGGAGCGTAACATTGAACGCTCATGGAGTTATGTAATGTGCTGTTGTTGCTGGTATTTGGAGCGGACTCGCAAGTTTCCTACTTTGCAGTACGAGTCAGAAGGAGAGCCTTTCCAGACGTCAGGTGTGACTCGTACTGCGATCAGCTTCTGACGAGAAGTGAGTACTGCCGAGAAACGCATGCGAGCCGTGCGTGCATTCGGGGTTGCTGAATATTTCGCAGTTCACATGTCTGGCAATCATTTTCAACCATTTTCAACTTCGTCGAGGACACCATCGTATACATGTATACACAGACTTATCTTTGTAAACGAATCAAAACCAACAGTTACCTTTGATAATAAATATCTGCCCTCATTCGTTTCTGAAGGACATCTTCAAATGCAGGATTGGACCCCAAGCCAAACTTCATTGGAAGCGGCAAAACACAGCCAAACCAAAAAGCAACACCACACCAGAATGGCAGGCAAGGCGGGCACCACGAGCGTCCTGGGCGGCGCGTCTAGCGGCGAATTTATCTCCGTCGCGGGGCTGCGCGTGGATGGGCGTCGCAGCGAAGAGGTGCGCCGCATCCGCACGCGCTTCGGACTCTTCCAGCGCGTCGATGGATCCGCGTATTACGAGCAGGGCAACACCAAGGTAGTCGCGGTCGTCTACGGGCCGCGCGAGCTCAAGATGACGGGCGCGGCGGCGGCGTCCAGCGGCGTCGCGTCTGTAGGTACCGGATCGGGCAACGCCGCGAGCAACACGCAGCCGCGCGCGGTCGTGCACTGCGAGTTCACCCAGGCGGCGTTCGCGACGTCGGAGCGCAAGCCGCAGCGCACGGGCGACCGCAAGAAGATGGAGTCGTCGCTCGCGATCAAGCAGATCTTCGAGGCGTGCATCCAGACACAGCTCTACCCACGCTCGCAGATCGACATCTTCGTGCAGGTGCTGCACGCCGACGGCGGCGAAGTACCCGCGAGCATCAACGCGATCACGCTGGCGCTTATCGACGCCGGCATCGCGCTCAACGACTTTGTTGTCGCGTCCTCGGCCGGCTACCTCCAGCAGACGCTGCTCTGTGGTACGTGCTTGTCTGTCGTTATTGTGTGGATGTCTGATAGATGGTTGTATTAATCCTACATTGCTGTTGTTATTGCTATGCTACACAGATCTAAGCTACCAGGAAGAGGCGGCTCGCGCGCCGCAACTCGTGATCGCGCTCAACCCGCGCACGCAGAAGCTGAACCTGCTGCAAATGGAGTGCAAGCTGCCGCTCGAGATCTTCGAGTCGCTCATGAACGTCGCCATGGAGGGCTGCAACCAGGTGTACGACCTGCTGCAGAACGCTGTGCGCGAAAACACGTGGAAACAGCTGCGTTCGCGCGGCAGTGCAATCGCATAGAGAGAGAGAGGAACGCTGCGTTGTCCTTTAAACATACCCTTTTATATACACGACTACGTACACATACATACATACATACATACACGGCACTGTTCACTTGCGCCATCTCGTTTGAGCTCATGCATCAATCAATCACCCAAGTCAAATAGGAACACTTGATACAAAATTGGACATGGGTGGATGATCATTTCAAAATAGTGACGTATGGTCCGGTATAATGACCATCAGACCTGACTGACTGGAGCGAAATGCTGGTTGCTGGCGCGTCGTTTCCACAATAGCAAAACTATTGGACGCGGAGAGGAGGATCGATCATCAATCATGGCCGCCGCTGCGAAGAAGCCGATGCCGCCGAAGAGCAAGCCAACGCAGAAGAAGGGCGCCGCGGACATGAAGCACAAGCAGCAGCAGCAACATAAGGGCAAGGCCAGCAGCAAGGCGCCTGCTGCGTCCGCCCACAGCCACAACAGGGGCAAGCCGTACGATGGCAGCAAACACAGCGCGCCATCAGCACCAGCATCATCCGTTGCATTGCAGAACGTCGTGGCCAAGATGATGGAGGAGGGCGTATTCTGGTACCAGGTGGTGAAGCCTTTGAAAGAGCTCAAGGTAGAGGCGCCTGCCGCCAGTGCGCCGGCGAAGGGCAACGGCTTCAGCAGGAAGAAGAACAAGAAGCTGGCGCAGTTGGCGCTGGAGAAGGCGGCTGCCGCGGGAGCCGCTGGCGCGCCGCGCGACCCACTGGACTTGGACGCGACCAAGCTCCCGGAAGAGCAGATTGAGGCCAAGAAGCGACACGCGCAGCGGCTGCTGGAAGAGGAGGTGCAGCGCTTTGAGACGAAGAAGAGCGGCAAGATGTCGAGCGACGACAAGTACCTGGCGACGATGATGAAGTCCGGTACGCTCGCAGATCGCGTCGCCGCGCTGACGCTGACGATTCAGGGCTCACCGTTCCACTGCCTCTCGCGTTTGAGTCAGCTGATCACGATGGCGAGCAAAAAGGCGCGTCGTGAGAGTATGATGGCGGTCGACTCGCTCAAGGATCTCTTCATCAACAACCTACTCCCAGACGAGCGCCGACTGAACTTTTTCCACCAGAACCCGCTGCACCATCCGAGTGTGACCGATGAGCACCTTGTCGTGTGGTTCTACGAGCACTGCCTCAAGACTGCGTTTGCGCAGCTGGTCGGCGTGCTCGCGAATGGCATGGACGACGCTGTCGACAACCACAAGCGCGCATGCATCCGCGCCGCGAATGCGCTGCTCGCTGCCAAGCCAGAGCAGGAAGCCGTGCTACTCGCGATGCTCGTCAACAAGCTCGGTGACCCGGACCGCAAGATCGCGTCGTACATCCACAAGACGCTGCAGGAGCTGCTTCAAGAGCACCCGGCGATGAAGCGCGTAGTGATCGACGAGGTGGAGCGCGTGCTCACGCGCCCGCAGGTGTCGGACCGCACGAAATACAACGCGATCCTGTTCATCAACCAGATCTACCTGGACAAGTCGGGCGACGACTCGGAGCTCGCGGCGCATTTGATCACAGTCTACTTTGGTCTGTTCACGAAGGAGGTGCACGGCGATGATCTCAAGTTCGAGGCGAAGAAGAACAAGCACAACAAGGACAAGAAGAAGAAGAAGAGCGAGCCGATCGCCGCCGAGGGCATGGACCGCAAGCTGCTGAGTGCATTGCTCGTGGGCGTGAACCGCGCGTTCCCGTACGCCAAGACGACGTCGGCGCAGTTCCACGACGAGATCGACTCGCTCTTCACCGTTGTGCATCGCGCGCACCACAGCACGAGTGTGCAGGCGTTAATGCTGCTCTTCCAGGTCATGAACAGTACCAACTCGGTCTCGGACCGCTTCTACACGGCGCTCTACGATAAGCTCTTTGACCCGAAGGTGCGCGAGACGTCCAAGCACACGCTGTTCCTGAACCTGATCTTCCGCGCGATGAAGGCTGACGTGTCGCCCGCGCGCTCCGGCGCGATGATGAAGCGGCTGCTGCAGCTCACGACCGTGATGACGCCCGCGTTCACGTGCGCCGTGCTGTTTTTGCTCTCGGAACTGATGAAGATCAAGCCGACGCTACGCACGCTGATCGACCAGCCCGAGTCGGGAGGTTCCAGCGGAAGCGGACTTGGCGGTGACGGCGAGGACGAGCACTTTGAAGACGCCAAGGCGGACAGTGACGATAATGACGAAGAAGAGCGGAAGTTCAAGCTGGAAGACGACAAGGAAGACGACGAAGAGACCGACGAGGAAAGAGAGTTGGAGACCCCAGTGGCGTTCAACGACGGCCTCACGGACGCCGAGCGCTCGCAGAAGGTGCTGGAGCAAATGTTCGGCAAGGTCAAGTCGGAGAAGAAGACCATGAAAGAAATGCCGACGGCCGTGACGTTCGACGAGAGCGACTCGGAGGACGAAGAAAAGGTCGTGAAACAGGAGATCAAGACTGAAGAAGACAACGAGACCAAGCTGCCGAAGGACAGTTACGACCCGCGCAAGCGCAATCCGCTGTACGCCGGCGCGGAGAACGCGTGCGCGTGGGAGTTGCACCACTTGGTGCACCACTACCACCCATCGGTGCAGGTGTTTGCGCGCCAACTGATCGAGAACAAGACCACGGGCATCACGTACGCCGGTGACCCGCTCGTGGACTTCACGATGCACGCGTTCTTTGAGAAGTTTATGAACAAGAAGCCGCGCCACAAGATCGAAGCTAGTAGTAGTGGTGAAGGCGGCGGCAAGGCCAAGAGCTGGAGCTTCGCGCCGATCAACACGGAGGCCGTGCTGCAGGAAGCCGAGGAGAACCTGGATGAGAGCGACAAGTTCTTCTACAAGTTCTTCAAGGAGCGCGCGACGCGTGAGGCTACGATGCCGAACCTCAAGAAGAAGAAGAAGAGTCTGCGCGACGAGCGCGTGGGTGATGCACTCTCGGACATCGACAGCGACGAGGACGAGGAGCTCGAGGCGTACGCGCAGGAGCTCGCTGAGGGCATCATGCAGGACGGCGACCTGGACCACGAGGACCCAGACATTGACGACTGGAGTGACGGTGACGACGATGAAGACGACGATGGTGGTGAACTGGACGATGATGAGGAAACTCCAGAATTTAGTGCCGACTTTGAAAACGGTGCTGGTGACGATAGTAGCGATGACGAGGAAGATGTAGGTGAGCTCGATGGTGAAGACGGAGGTGATATGGATGACGATGACGAAGACGACGAAGACGGTTTTGACTTTGCCGAGATGGACGGCTTAGACGGTGGCAACGACAGCGAAGACGAGGAGGAAGTGGTGCCTGCCAAGTCCAAATCCAGCAAGAAGACGCCACCGGCGCCGAAGCGCAAGTCGCCGTTCGCAAGCGCCGACGACTACGACACGATGGTGCAGGAGGCGCTCGCCAAGCAGCAGCAAGTGCGCGCGAGCAAGAAGCAGAAGCGAAAGTAGGAGGACCATAATAGGACACATCGTAGTTTTTCATATATTTTTTTCTATACAACCATCATAGAGCAGGCTTTATTCTCGCATCTCATTGGTCTTGATTTCTGCTGAACGATCGATGGCTGCTCCTCAAATAAAGTTGCCGTCACTAGTCCAAGAGCTACCTTCCAACTGGCGGGTGGCCGTCCACTGGCACCAATGTGTAGCAATCGCCGTCACCACTATCACCATCACTAATCTGTCTTCCCACGCGCAGACTTGGCAGCATCCTGTTTGAGCTTCCCTGCCGGCGACGTCGAGTCCACTGCGCTATGCTCCTTGAGCTTGTTGGCCTCGATGATGAACCAGTTGATGGAGACTGTGAGTCCCACGACGATGAAGAGCATCACGAACACGTGGATCGAGTCCTCCAGCTGCGTGTACACGACCGCCAGCATCACGAAGAAGAGTGCGGCCAGCACGCAGTTCAAAATGATCACGAACTCGCGGCTCCCGGGCCGCATGGCCGCCTCCACAAATCGCCCCATTCTTGCTTGTATATCCTTGCTCGCTTGGTCCTTGTTGCGATTGATCGCTTTCTGATGTGAGTGACGAAATGGTTTTTACGCACTTATGAAGAGCTGCAATCGCACTTTGTACTGATAAAGTACGAAAAACGAAGTGGAAGGAGCGCACTTAGCGGGAAGATGCACCAGTTGGCTTGAAGTGCTGGCATTGGTAATAGAGGAGACAAAAATGATCGAAACGCGTGGCTGCGTTGGCTTCAATATCACATAGGCAACAAGGAACGAGAGCATAGAATTGGTTGAAATTATCCATTAACGCATAGTAGTGAGGTCGATAGATGGCAATGGGATCGTGGGGCTATACATGCTGGAAGCGAAATGGGAAATTGAAGGAGCTGTTGATGTTCTTGTTGCTGGTGGGGCTTTGCCGCGTTCTTTAATCGTCGCGACGCTGGGCCTTGAGCAGCTGCTTCTTCATCGCGTGGAAGCGCAAGAGCATCCTGTGGGCGTAACAGCATGAAGCCAAAGCGAGGCGAACGGGGCATCGTGTTAGCATATGAATACGGAGTGCTCTTGTGAAGAGGAATAAGCATGTGACACACCAGTAGATGGTGAACGTGAGCGCGCTGATCCACCAGTTACGCTCGGATCTCCAGCGAGTCGCTTTTTTCTATAGTGAGGTATAGCAGGCGCATATGGGTACATAGACAAGTGTTAATCACTGTTCATATTCAATCGCCACTAAAGGCATGCAAGCATAGTGGTGTCACGTTACCTGCAGATCAGCGGCGTAGTGGCCATCCGAGTGGTTGTCGTGGAGAGCATAGCGCTTCTGCAAATCATACGTTTGCGCTACAAGACAGAAACACACACAACACAGTGAACGTTAGAGAACACTCGCAATCAGGCACATGCGCAAGCGCAATCCGTATCTCTTCGTCTCAAATGAACAAATCATGGAGAGAGAGAGACGTACCGCAAAGCACAATAAACGAGATCGTCGTGATGATCGAGAAGATGCTCAGCGTGCCCACGCGGATGTTGAACACCAGGTCGCCGAACTTCACGATCCCCTTGTTCAACAGTATGCTCGGGAACGGGATCGTCAGTAGTAGCAGGCTACAGACACCCAGCCACCAATATCCACACACACAAGACATACATTATCCATTAGGGCTCATTCACATCTATCAGCACGCTGGACGAGACATCCCATGCGCACGCAGCACTTACAGCACGACCGCAGGCGGTAGCAGCATATACGTCATGGACGACCACAGGGACGTCATCTCGGTTTCTTCTTCGGTCTATCTCTCTTTGGTGAGTCTATGGGGCTCGAGGCGTGTTCACTTGTGGTCTTCCGCGTCGTGCTTTGTCTTCTTGGGCGGAAATTGGGTTCTGATGTCATCAGGCTCGCCCGTCGTTCTTTGACATGCACACAGTTGGGAAGCGCAGGAAAGCGAGTGATACAGTGTCACACACAAACCCTCTATAATTGTTGTGGCTTTAGGTGTACTGGTTCAAAATGGAGCTGAGTGTCGGTCTGTGGATTTTTGTTACCATCATTCCGGATCGAGCTCTTCACTGGAAGCTCGCTCGCTTAGTCGAATACTTATCCTGCCTGCCGCGTGGCGACTTGAGATCCAGTGAGGGTGTGAACTCGGATCGTTCTGCTGAAGGCGAGATGCTGATGCTTCTCTTCTGAAAATGGGTACTGTACTGCATGAGCGAGTAAGTGAATGAGTGAGTGAGTGAGTGAGTGAGTGATGGAACACGGCACTGAGACCGAAGTACTGTTACAGCGTTCGTTGAATGTCCAACGGGTTGGATTTTATTCCTCTTCTTGCTCCAAGGCGTTTCAACATCGTTAATCGAATCTGACTGCTACAGCTTCGTGATGAGCTTCTCGAGCCACATCTGTGCAGCGAGCGTTCTTGTGGTTGTAGCGCTGGTGAGGCTGGTGGGCAGCCACGTGGTCGTGTTCCAAGGTTGAGCAGCTCCTTTATTCCTGAAGCTCTCAGTGAAAGTTCATGTTTTGGTGAAATAACCAAGAACTGCATTCGGTCTGACAGGAGTACCGATAGTGTCGAAATAAACCTGTCTGTGCAGCCTCGCGGGCGAGCTGGATCTTTACATGGACAGCAGTCTCACAGGATAAGCGGTACCAAATGCCACAATCTACATAGTGCTGCCCAAACCATCCAAAGTTTGACTTTGCATGTTTTCCTACAAGTGCAGATCAGGGACAGTATCCCTGACCTTGTATTTATCGACTCACCAGCGTATGTACATCGGACTTTACGCTCAGAACGCTATGTTGACTCTCTTCCGAATTACGCATTCGCCGTTCTCGGTTCTTGCCTGATAACTTTTTACTTTTACATGCTCGAACGAACCCGGCTAGGCGAGCTTTGGGTACGTGTTTTGACCATTGACGACGTGGCAGGCCGAGTTGGCGCCGTTGCGTTTGAGGCGAATGTAGCCATTTTCGCCCCACCAGGTGCTCCACTGGTTCTTGAGCTTGAAGGACGTGTCGTCAAAGCCCACAGCGAGCACGGCGTGGTCCAGATCGTTCGTGGAGCACGACGACACGACGCCACCGGTGTACTGCTTCCACTCGTTGTTACCGGCTGCGAGAGAGACGGTGATTGGCTGCTTGCTGATGGCAGCGATCAGAGCAGCCTCAGATTCATTCACAATCTCCACCGAGGAGATCGCGATTGCCTTCTTGTTGCATCCGTTCGTGTTGCACGCGCCAGTGACCCCCGAGTCGCCGGACTTGTACGGGTACGAGTCGGCGGTACAGATGCCACCAAAGCCCTTAAGGTAGTCGAGCGCGTAGATTGTCACACCGCCGTCGCAGCCGGCCGACTGTGAGTCGCAACTGGTGACTTGCTGCTCCGAGAAGGATTCGAGCGCGCCGCTCTTGAGGCAGTTGGCGGATTCGAGCGAGGCGGTTGAGGCGAAAGCCCAGCACGACCCGCAGTTTCCCTGGTCCTTGACGGAAGAGACACAACCGGAAGCGGTCCAGTCCAGCGAACTCGCGAGGCTGCGGCGCACGTTGTTGGTCGCTGGCTCCTCCACTGTGAGGGTAACATTGGCAGCAAAAGGCGCAGTGGAACCACCGGTCGTGCCGGACGAACGCTTGACGAACTGCGCGAACTCGGCGCCCGTCATCAACGTGAACGGCGTGTTGACCGAGAACGTGGCTTCCGGGTTCGCCTTCTCGGCCTCGGCGATGCTTAGCTTGGTGAGGAAGAAGCGCTTGAGGTGGTTGGAGTCCACAGTGATGGCTCCGATCTGGATATAAATCGAGCTGTCCGACGACGACTCCTTGTAGAATCCATGCTTCTTGGCGGCTTGACCGGCCGCCGAGTCTTTCCACCGCGCGAGTTCATCAGCAACGTCAGCTTGCTCGCGCAGGAAGCGCTGGTGGTGCTCAGCTGGGATGTCGATGGCGCTGGCGGCCGAGGCGGTGAGCGCGGCAAATGCGAGAATGGCGACACCCTTCATGTTAAGGATGGAGGAGGAGGCTAGTGGGCTGGCGACTTCCGTGAAAGCTGGCAGATGTCGGAATGAAGAGTGTTGGGTGGGGACCGCATTCAGCTAAGACTGAGTGAGGTCCATCGATAGTGAGTGCCGGTGTCTCGAGTGCTACCTTATGCCACGAGATGACCACTTGAGGCCGTGATATGTCTAACTCTATAGGGAGGTTTCTGGTTTGACAACGTCGTGTTGTTATAGCGCGGATCTCAGAAGATCGTGATCATGGGCTGTAAAAAAGACTGGACACAATCTGGCGATGTGCGATTGATCACGAGTCTGAGTAAGCAATGCCTGCAAAGGAGATCTACCTAGCGAGAGCAATTCAATTTGGTGTTGCATTAACTGATAGATTTACCAGCCAGTTGACGAGGGAAGGACTTCGAAGGGAAAGTAAAGAGAGCTTTCACCTTCGAACTTTGGCGCGAGCGCTCCCAAAATTGAACTGCTTCGAGAGAGTACTGCAATCTGTCCTTCTAGATCATTCATCACATGAGTTATCATTTGTTCTCTTCGTCTCTCTCTCTCTCTCTCTCTCTCTCTCTCTTTTCATTTCCTTTATGGTCCATTACTCACACATGCACGTTTCGACACATACACTTGGTGATGATACTTTCGTTGAGGACCTCTCTTACCTTTACATGGGCGGATGAATGCCTCTCAGCACAGCGTACTCACTCAGCTCGGTGTGAGCTCCCAGTCAAAAGGTCGCAAGTGTTTAACATGGGGCTTCAAGAATTCGGAGAGCTACTCCAAGTGCGAGAGAAAGATCATCTCTCTTCCTCACACGAGCGGCAGCCCATGTACACGAAGGCCTTGAAGGTACTTCCACGAAAGTGCCAAGAGAGTTGGTTTCGTGTTTGTGGCTGCAGTATCCTGCATCTACATATTGAGGGTCTCGATAGTGAAGGTGAGCGGTTGTTGTGGTGTTGCATTGGTTGGCTCTCCCTTTCTCCACAAACTCACCTCTGGCTCTCCATCCATTCATTCGCACAGCAAATCCGAAGAGCGATCGATCGAACAGCGCAAGCATGATGTTTCCGGATATGTATACATTATACACATGTACAGCAAGTACTGACTCGTGCACTTCAGTGGGGTATACTGTGCAAAGCAGAAGCAAACAGACTTGAATTTGTTGACACGTCTGGCTCATGCTGCCGAGAGAGAAAGAATACATGATGGAGATTAGAGAGCACAAGAGAAATCTTATTTTCTCCCAATCCTTGATGGCTCACAGACCTTCCACGCGGTGTTTTAACATACCAAATACAAATGCTCGAATTCTTGTCAACTTCCTGTCTCTGATCTTGGTTGTAATGTCAAAAATACAGTCGTTATTATCAGTGCCAGCGCGTGAATTGAGGCAACTTCATCGCTTGGAAGACCAAACTCTGGCAATCCACAATCACATGAACGGTATACTGCAGATATGAAAGGTGAAGGTTAGGGAGAGATGGAATGGTCGAAAATGGAGTAGAAGATTGATTGAAGCGGCGGAAACGGGGTGCCATAACATCATGTATTCCCTCCTCACTACTTGGAGGTCTTCGCGTTGAACGTGAAATAATGCCTTCTTACGCACTATTGTAGAATGAAGAGAGCCATTTGCGATCAAATAAATGACGTGTTGCTAAAACACGACTCTGATAATTGTGTGCCGTATGCGGATGATTCCGTGCAAAGCACCTCGGGATAGACATTAAATCAATCGAATAGGCTGGATTTCCTTGTGTACACCGATTTGAAGTTAGCACTTCGAAGTGTGTGATTCAGAGCAGTTAGTACGTTCGTTCGGCTTTTTAGATGGAGCCCGACACCGATCCACCCTTAGCTTTTCCTTTCACTGCCGCGAACTTCAGCCAGCACGTGCCGCCGTTGTAGTTGGTCCACGTGAAAGCCTTGCATTCCGAGCGACGACGGCACAAATCGCAGCACGAAGCTGCAGTGGTACTCGGAGCGTTGGCGAGGTCGCTGCCAGCGAAATCCACGTCGCTTTCCAAGTTGCACATCGGCGCCTTGTTGACGACTGCTGAGCGAGCTCCCGTCGACTTCTTCGTGGCTCCCTTCTCACCCTTGAGCCAACAGGTGCCGCCGTTGTAGTTGGTCCATGTGTACGCGTTACAGCCATTGAACGACTTGCAGATCGAGCAACAACCCTCTGCATTGCCACTGCGAGAGTTTCCGACATCCGGGCCAGAGTAGTCCGTGTTCTCTTCAATGGTAGAGCAGGCTGGAGATGAGGCTGGAGCCGGAGCCGGAATTGAAGCTGGCGCTGGTTCCGACTCGTCGTAGTCAACGACTGCCGAGCGAGCTCCCGTCGACTTCTTCGTGGCTCCCTTCTCACCCTTGAGCCAACAGGTGCCGCCGTTGTAGTTGGTCCATGTGTACGCGTTACAGCCGCCGAAAGAGTTGCAGATCGTGCAGCAACCCTCCGCGTTCGGACTGCGGCCCCGGCCAATGTTTTCGCCAGCGTATTCGACGCCGTCTTCGATAACGGGACAGGACGCAGGCGCTGGCTTCGGAGCGCCTAGTGCTGCGAGGACTGGGTACGTGTTTGCTCCACTGAGGATTTCGCACGTGCCAGCGTTGCCGTTGCGCTTGAGGCGGATGTAACCGTTCTCGCCCCACGTTGGTCCCCACTGGTTCTTGACCTTGATGGACGTGACGTCGTAGCCCACAGCAAGCCCGGCGTGGTCCAGATCCGTGGTGCTGCACGACGATAGCACGCCGCCAGCGTAGTACTTCCACTCATTGTTGCCACCGGCGAGAGTGACGGCGACTGGCTGTTGAGCGATGGCCTCGAGAAGGGCCGTCTCGGTTTGGTCCACAACCACTACTTCGCCAATCTGGAGCTCCTTCTTGTTGCACTTGTCGGCGTAGCAGATCTCGTCGAGGTTCGTTCGTCCGGAGATGTACGGGTACGAAGCCTCGGTACAGACGCCGCCAAAGTCTGAGAGATAGTTGAGCGCGTAGTACGCCGCGCCCTGGTAGCAGCCGGACGACACCGGGTCGCAGCTCGTCGCCTGCTGGTCCGAGAAGAGCTCGAGCTTGCCGTTCTTGATGCAGTTGATGGACTCGAGCGCGCCGACCGCGGCGAACGCCCAGCACGAGGCGCACTGGTCGCCCTGGTTCTTGACGTACGAGATGCAACCCGATGTGGTCCAGTCCACAGACGTCTTCACGGCGAGGCGGCGAGCGGCGACGTCGTCACTCGCAGACTGTACAGCCGTCGTAGGAGTGCTGATGGTGGTGTTCCTGGCAATGTTGGCGGTGCGCGTTGTGAGAGGGTCGACCTTCATGAATGAGTAGCCGACGTGCTGCGCGAACTCCTCGTCAGTCATGAGCGCGAACGGTGTGTCGACCGAAAACGTGGCATCCGGGTTCGCCTTCTCAGCCTCGGCGATGCTCTGCTTGGCAAGGTAGAAGCGCTTGAGGTCGTCTTCGGCCACAGTGACGTTGCCGAACTGGATCGAGTTGTCCGATGATGACTCCTTGTAGAGTCCGTTCGCCTTGGCGTATTGACCGGCCTCCGATTGCTTCCACTGCGCGAGTTCCTGGGCCATGGCGGCTTGTTCGCGCAGGAAGCGCTGCTGATGCTCGGCGGGGATGTCGACGGCGCTGGCGACCGAGGCGGCGAGCGCGGTGGCGAAGGCGAGGGCGACGGTGGTATTCATCGCTAGAAGGAAATGATAATGCACTTGCACGGAAGCAGGCGAATTTGGGAATGAGTAAATGGAATTGGACGAAAAGACCAAAGAAAGCGAAGCCTGCTACAGTACCCAGGATCAGTGGCGGTGGCGATGGTGGTGGCAGCGACTTGAGCTCGTGGACTGACTCTCTTGTGGAGATCTTCTCCGGTTCAGCAAGCTCGGTCACCCGGTTGTTTACATCTTAGAAGATTGTGAGCGGCGCCTTCCAGTTTGCAAAAAATCAACAGCTGTAGCGGCGTGTGTCTGTGGGATATCGCGCGCTGTGTGCCATCATGACGCACAAAACAAGGGCAATTAGACATAGAAGCGGTATTAAGTGCGACTGCATTGCTCCAATCTTCTTGCCGTCAACAACTTTGACACCAACTGTCGGGAACAAAAACCGCGTTCAAAGTTTGATGCCGCCGTGGTTGTGTGCGATTGTGGAGAAAACAACAGCATGTGGTGTGGTGCTCGAATGATTTGCATCACGAGTGTCGTGCGGGACCGGTGCTTTGAGACAAGACCCACCCAGACGAATCAAATCAAAATGCAAGTTTGAGTTTACGGTCCTGTTCGGATTCAAGCTCCGTTCCCTCCAGCCCATTCATTGTTCAACAAAGTCCAAGAAGAGGGAATCGCAGGCGCCTAGCTACTGTACAACAATGCACATACCCGTGTGTGTCGGAGTTCCAGCTCCAGAGCAGGTTCAAGATGGAGGTGCTCTGATGCGGCAACGAAAGAGAAGCCAGCGCCACTATGTGTTTGCGATGGAGCAGCCATGGTCAAAACGATTGGGGCAGCCAGGATCGGAGAGTCGAAATGTGGACTTTCCTAGTCGGGACCGTAAACTCAAGTTCGACTCTCGTTGATGACGGTCAACCGACAACCAACTGATGAGACAGCTTCTCTGTCGTCCAAGAAAGATCGACCTGGTCGCCGGTCGTTTGCGGGCCATTTGGCACGATCTTATCTTATGCTTGTGGGTGTGCAGAATAATGAATGTGACTGAACCAAGATAGCTGACTGGCACGGCATGATTGCGCAGATAAGCTCAGGATGGTGCGGTTGAAGTTGGTGGCTTGTTGTGTTGAACAATTATAGATATTTTGACTTGCGACTGGCTATCTCTCTTTGATTAGTTTGATTGGGGCAGTTACAGCGAAACTAATCAACTGATGCTAGACAGAAAATGGCCTGATTTGCGGAATGACGGTGAGTCTGGGAACTGGTACAATCCAGTACTGAGTACTGTATACAGCACCGATACACCACGGAGTCCAAGGCACTGGAATATCAAACTGGATGTAGAACGAGCGTGGACACCTTCAGCAGCCCAACAGCCTCTCCACATCTTCAGTTGGAGAAACATACTGTACAACACTTGGTTCAGTAGATTTCCTTTCATCGTCACGCTCTCACAGTGAAAGATCTAGGTATAGTTGTCGACGAACTTGAGCCTCAATTGAACGGAGCTGGTGGGAAATGGTGGGCTCACCAAATGCAAGGCGATGTATCTACCACACACGTTACAGTAGTTGACAACATACATCGGATCGCTGGGTGTGCGAGACCACTGGAGCGCGACATCGTCGACTCCTTTGATTGCTTTGGAAACGAAAG
>JALBYZ010000483.1:0-25665 GCA_038050575.1 Globisporangium mamillatum
CTATCGCCATTTCCCGTACCTGTTCACTCTTCCTCCTCTTTCTCGAGCTCTGCGCGGCGGATTTGTGAATGAAGAACGCCATTTGATTCGTCTTTGTCGGCTCTACGATTGGTTAAAATTGGAGCTGAAAAAAACCAATTATTGGCTGAAAAGAAGCAAAAATGTCACTGAACCTATTCCTATTTCCGGCACTGTACCCTCCATTGGGATTCTGGTGAAGAAAAACACGAATCCATGTCTCTTTCACCAGAGCTGACATCGCCGGCAAGAGAGGAGCAAGGTCTGCAGAGACCGACACCAACTTGAAACTCTGAATGCTTGGTCGTCTTCCCACTGGTGTCACTGGGAGGAGTGCTATAGACAACCATGTTCACATCACTGTCGATTCGCTCTTGTTCACAATCAATCTCCACCTTCTCACATGTATCACTATGAGGAGTACTACATGTGTTCATGCTCACATCATTGAAGATCATCTCTTGCTCGTTCTCGCTCCCATCCTTCTCCTCGCTGGCAGGATACAAGCTGAAGATGGTAGCCGCGCGACAGCTCCAATCGTCGATCTTCTATTGCTCGCTGTCACTTTCACCCTTCTCCCCACTGGCGTCGCTGCCGTGGGACGAGGGGTACCTTCTATCTGCACTGAAGCTCGCGCTTGCAGGCGCATCATGTTGCTCATAATCGCTCTTTTCCTCCCCCTCACCGGTGTCACGTACCGGAGATGCGCGTGAGCTGATACCAGCGCCGTCAGCGTTCACTGCACCACCACCGCCATCCTCGACTCGAATTGTGCCTTCATCGTCCGCAGCTCGACGATTTTCTTCGTCCAGAACGCCATCCTTACAGGTGTCGGCATCAGAATCACCATCACTAACGCGATCATTATTCGGAGTCCTCGCCGTCGTTGTAACGGGGCGTTACACGTTTAGTTGCACTGCCACAACTTAATTCTCCTTGCCGTACTTACGTACGCAATTACTTTAAGGCTAAACCTGTGCAGTAAATTACAGTGGTCATGTCCTGATTACAGTGGTCCTCGTTGTTGTTCTTCTCCACAGCGACCTCGGTTGGGCGGAAGTTGGCCGGGTGAGATTTTCCATGGCACTCTTCATAGAGCCTTCGTTCACGAGAAGGATCTCGGTGACATGACGAAGACCAAAGCTAGCGCGCATGAGGATCAACGCTGCGAGCGCAAGATCAAGTGTCATAGGGCGGGCGTTGTACGTCATGTTCACCAGGTCTAGGATGATCGTGATCGTCTCCTTGTTCATGATTGACTTTTTTTCGGCTGCTTGCTGAGTCTCTTATTTTCGAGTGATTCCAAAAAAATGAATGCTTTTTTAAAAAAGACCCTCAGAAGCACTCTTTTAAATCCGGTCAAGATTCAAGATTTATCCAATAATAATGCTGTTTCAACTCTGGTCAGACGATTTTAAGAAAATTCCTTAGCAAAATGTGATACAAAAAGCACTCTCGTGTAAGCCAATCAAATTGCTCTATTTGTTGTGTATTTTTGCACAGATAAAACCCAAAACATCCGCGCGTTTGTTTTGGGTTTTGTCCGTGCAAAAATACGCGCTGCTGCGATGCTGATTGGCTGAGAGCCATTTTTTCCTTGCTTCAACCAATCAATTATTTCCTCTCTCTAAAATATCTAATTGGTTGCCGTGTATTTCTGCCAATCGTTCTGCAGGATTCAGTTGTTCAATTTTGGGTCGAGATGCTATTTTGGGCTGAATCGGTGGGACAAAAATGTTGCTCGGGGGTCAGCAGCCACTCAGCTACCAGCGGGCTGGCTGGATGGGCCGCTCTCGCACGCCGCTCGAACACTCGCTAAACCCGCCCGTTTTGCCATTTTTTTATTGCAGCTATGTAATAAATCGCGGGTTTAAAGCTTTACTTACTTTGAAACCCGCTCAGTTGGCCCACCCACCCGACCGGGTCGAGACGGATCTGTTCGCCGAGTGGGTGGCCTGCCAACCACCACCGCTGATTCCGGCCGAAGCGCAAAGCCCGATAAGCACGCTCGCTCTCTCTTGCCAGCTCTTCCGTGATGTTCCGCCAGCTGCTCTCCAAGTCCGCCAAGAATGTGGCCGCGCGCGGCATGGCCACCTTCGAGCGCAACAAGCCGCACTTGAACGTCGGCACGATCGGCCACGTCGACCACGGCAAGACCACGCTCACGGCCGCCATCACGCGCGTGCTGTCGGCCAGCGGCGGCGCCACCTTCACGAGCTACGAAGATATCGACAAGGCGCCTGAAGAGCGTGCGCGTGGTATCACCATCTCGACCGCCCACGTCGAGTATGAGACCACCAACCGCCACTATGCGCACGTCGACTGCCCAGGTCACGCCGATTACGTCAAGAACATGATTACCGGTGCCGCGCAGATGGACGGCGGCATCTTGGTCGTGTCGGCCGGTGACGGCCCAATGCCGCAGACCCGTGAACACATCCTGCTCGCGCGTCAGGTCGGCGTGCCAGCGCTCGTCGTGTTCATGAACAAGGTCGACCAGGTCGACGACGAGGAGCTGCTCGAGTTGGTGGAGATGGAGATCCGCGAGCTCCTGGAGGTGTACGACTTCCCAGCCGACGAGATCCCAGTCGTGCGCGGCTCGGCGCTCGCTGCTGTGGAGGACCGCGACCACGCGATCGGCCGCGATGCCGTGCTGAAGCTCATGGAGGAGGTCGACTCGTACATCCCAAACCCAACGCGTGACTTCGAGAAACCGTTCCTCATGCCTGTGGAAGACGTGTTCTCGATCTCGGGCCGTGGCACCGTCGTGAGTGGCCGTGTCGAGCAGGGTGTGATCAACACCGGTGACGAAGTGGAGCTTGTGGGCATCCGCACGACCTCGACCAAGACCACCTGCACGGGTGTGGAGATGTTCAAGAAGCAGCTGGACCGTGGCCAGGCCGGTGACAACGTCGGTCTGCTGCTGCGTGGTCTCAAGCGCGACGACGTGCTGCGTGGCCAGGTGCTCTGCAAGCCAGGCACCATCGCGCCACACACCAAGTTCGAGGCCGAGGTGTACGTGCTGAAGAAGGAAGAGGGCGGCCGCCACACGCCGTTCTTCTCCAACTACCGCCCGCAGTTCTTCTTCCGTACCGCCGATGTGACTGGCAACATCCAGCTGAAGACCGGCACGGAGATGGTCATGCCTGGCGACAACACGGCCATTGATATTGAGCTGATCTCGCCGATCGCGCTCGAAGCCGGTATGAAGTTCTCGATCCGCGAAGGTGGCCGCACCATCGGTGCCGGTGTCGTCTCCAAGGTCGATGCGTAAGCGTCCGAGCTCATTTTTTTTAGACACAAGCACACAGCGAGAGACGGCAGACGTTGGGATAGGAGAGGTTAAGTTTTTCTGCGCAACGCAATGCAACGCAGGACTGGCCGCTTCACAGTAATCCAATGAATGGCATCGACAGTAAATAAACAGACAAACAACTCAGCTTTATTGACGCAGGTTTGCCACTGACTGGGTCTCTTGGAAGAAGAAAAGCGCACGAGCTATCTCCCCATGCGGATGTGTTCACACGCCAGGGAGTTAGTGGAGCTGTGCGGCAGAACGAAATTGGATTGTGAGTCGGATGGAAGACGGTTGCAGCTGGGGGATACGAGGCAGATGGCAGACTCAAGTTGGAAGCTCGGCTGCCTTCCACTTCCTCACGGAAGCACCTAAGCTAGCAAAGCACTGGCTGGGAAGTACGGTATAAAATTAATATCCACACATCCACATATTTATTCAAATACATACTGTAAATGGCACAATATTATATTCATCTTACAGTAGATATCAATATACCTTCTCGTCCTGTACAGTTCAAAAAGAATGAATCGATTGAACTACAAATTATACCAATCTCTACACATGTTACATCAACATCCATGTGTCTGGAGATATTGCGTACTGCCTATTCTGCTAGATGTGGCAAAGTAGACTCCCTCTTCATACACAAATAGATAGGATGAATTCCTTGCCGTGTAGGTATAAATTTGTATTGTTGACAACTTACAAATTGTGATGACTACAGTAAGGGAGCACCTCACGGTACCGAGATTTTCGCTTGCAGCATCCAGACGCGATGCAATTTTCCAAGCGATCGCAATGCGAGACACCATCGCGATCGAATGCCATATCTTAGTCGTCTCCCTGTGCTCACCAGCCAATGCTGGTCAAGCCGAACGCTCCGTGCATTATCAGAATACGCATCGACTACCACACCCTCATATGCTTGATACTTCTATGCCCAAAGCCTCCGTACGAGGCTCACACACCATCTAGTGGCAAATCAAGCTACGTCATGTCCGTAGGATCTTACGTTCTTCTCGACTTACTTAAAACCGATCGCCAGCCTTCGCTGCTCACTTGCCAGCTTGTACACATCCAATGCATGAACCTCACAATGTCGACACATTTGGAAGTTGTTGTGATGATGCGCTTCTGGGTAGAGGTTTGCTGTGGAGGTATTTAGGAATAGCGAGTCCGTCAACATCTGCAACCACAACCACGAATGAGTGCTCCTTGGATACAAGCATTCACCGCGATTGGTACGCGAATTTACCGATCGATCGACCGCTGTCCATCATCCCGGAACACAGCTGTGTCTTATCCTGAGGCGCCATTTCGTCGGGAGGAGGAAGAAGGTCAGGCACATCAAGCAGTTTCGCAAGGACGGGACCACATGGAACGTTGTGTATCCACCACCGATGATGAACGAGCAGATGGATGAATTGATAGATGGAGTGGGCTCCTCCAAACGAATCACACAGCGTCGTCACGCTCTCGCACATCCACATCGCCACGATTCACAGGTCAGGTTAAGTCAGTCAGTCTGGCTTCATTCTTCAACCTGCACCGGCGGTATGGGCGCATGGGCACGCACACAGGGTGGACATGGAGGACCCCTGCAACGGCGGAACTGATCTTGCTTTTTGGTGGGGGAAGCCAGGTGTGTGCACTCTTTCCGTGTCACATGTTAGTTTGAATCCTTGGAAGTGTCCATTGTTGATTTCATCAACATGCTTGCGTCTGACCGTGTGTGTGATCATCTCCACAGTTGCATATATCAGACCTGTGTGAAAACTATTCATGTGTTAAGGTTATGTAATTTTAATACTCAAACTGGTGCTTTATGAAGAAATGTAAATGATAAGAGACAGAAATATGCAAATACAAAGACCTGAGAACGGGTTGTTGGGTGAGCACTTCAACCTTGCGCTTGCCGTGTTTTGTTTCAGTGACAGAAAAACCACAAGCGAGACAAGTATCAGATTCCCATTGGAGGATATTCCTCTCAGACAGTGTTTTCATTGGTTAAAAATATTTTAAATAATTTTATTGGCTGTTAATCTGGTCAACAGGAAGTCAGGCACACTGCCCATTTGGCGCCAGACCACTGTCCGCCACATTATTTCATCGAGGTCAGCATCGCATTCGGGCATCGATCGCATAGAGACGCAAGCAGAATGAGTGGAATGCTGGATGAACGACTGGAGGTATCGCATGAGATGAGAGACGTCCGTCTTTCTCAGCCTTCCATATACAAGCACCTTCTCTCTTCTTCCTTCCCTTCGGCTGAACCTGTGAGCGCGTGAGCGAGACGACCACTTTGCAATTCCCAAGCAACCCCGCAAGCCCCAATACTTCAAGTCCACCTCCTCCACCTCCACACAATGCAGAAGGCTATCGACATGATGGACTCCAAGCAGACCGGCGATATCATCGCCATGCACGCGTACACGACCGGACTCAAGGCCGGCGCCGTCGCCGCTGCCGTCGTCGGCACGGGCGTGTACAACGCCAACAAGCACTGGAAGGCGTTCCGCACGCGTCTGGGCGTGAGCGGCAAGTGGGGGCTCGTCGTCTCATCCTTCCTCGGCACGTTCACGATCGTCTCGGAGAAGCGTATCCTCCACGGCGCGCGTAACCCGGAGCTCTACCTGGCATCCATGGACCCCAACTATGTGAAGCAGCAAGTGGAGCAGAGCCACAAGCTCAAGATGCACGAGCGCGCAGCCAACTTCCTGTACGACCACCCGTACCGCATGCTCGTGGGCATCGGCGTGCCGCTCGTCGGCGGCATCTTCGCGTACCAGACAACCAACCACGCGATCGCGCGCTCGCAGCAGATCATGCACACGCGTCTCTACGGCCAGGCCGCGGTTGTCGTGCTGCTGCTCAGCTCCATGGCGTTCCACGACTATATGCACAAGCACGGCCGTTTCGAAGTCCCAGTGGACGAGGAGGAAGAGCAGGCGCAAACCGACGAACTCCAGCAGCAGCAGCAGCACCACCACCACCACCACGCGCTGTAGGCTCTGTAACTTCGCTGTTGATCCATCTCGCGCGCCGAGCGAAAGCGCTGCAGAGGAGCGATACTGAAGCTGAAACTGCGTGTAGAAACACAGACAAGAAAGAAGACGATAAAAAATTATGTATTATTCTGCCGTAGCACCCCACGTCTTGGTTCAGCCTTTACACAAAACCTTGTGGCTCTATCGCCTTGGAGTCCTCGGGATCTCCAGCACCTGCGCGCCGGCGGCCTGCAGCACCTGTTGGATCTCGCGCTGGCCTTCGACGTTCGCGACGTGCAGCGCCGTGCTGCCAAACGCATTCGGCAGGTTCAGCTGCGCCTTATGCTCGATTAGGAAGCCCACGACGCTTTTGTTGCCCTTCTTGATCGCCGAGAGCAGCGGCGTCTCGCGCAGCTGGTAGTCCTGGCAATCGATGTCTGTGCCTCTCGCGAGCAAGAGTGTCACGACGTCGACGTCGCCCTGCCGCGCGGCTTCGTGTAGCGCCGTCCGTCCTGTCGTCTCGTGGCGCGCGTTCACGTTCGCCCCATGCGCGACCAGCGCCTGTGCCATCTCCAGCGACCCCAGCTCCGCAGCTCGGCTGAGCGGCGTGGTATCATTTTCAATCAAAGCATTCGCATCAGCGCCATGGCTCAAAAGACACTCGACAATCTCCACATAGTCCTCGTTGATGGCGGCGCTCAGCAGCTCTGGGAGCATCGCGTCCACCAATGGCTTTCCGGTGCATTCGATCACCAGGGGCGAGAGCAGCACTTGCACGACTACTACGTGCCCATTCGCGATCGCTTCCGAGAAGAGCGTGCGCGTTATGTCGCTCAGGAAGGCAGAAAAGGCCGGTTTCGTTGGGTCAGTGGTAGGATTGTCTTCCTCTTGCATGGGGCGGTCGTGTTGGTCATCGCCATCCTGTTTATCACCCCTAGCGGAGCTGTTGTTGGTGAACTCATGACGAGCGGCGATCTGTGTAAAATAGCGGCGCACCGTGTCGCCGTCGCCGTCCGCAGCGGCGCGGATGCAGTTCTCCTTGCTCACGTCCACGATCATCTGCGCCTGGTGCCCTTTTTTCAGTTGGTCTCTTGTGTCTGCTCGTAAAAGTAAAGATCCCAAGTGACCAACCACTTCACTCAATGGTTGCTAACACAAGATTTATCCATAAAGAAATCAAAAGGCAACTTCAATTGAAAGGTGAATTGTATGGTACATTTTCATTTGCACGGATTTGCCTTCTTCAAAACTCGACTTTGTATCAGTTTCCTACTGCTATTCAAGATCACACTTCTCAGATTGTCATGTCAAGAGCCCGATGAGAAGCTCACGGTGCTGCTGGTGTAGCTGCTGGCGCTGCTCCAGTCGCTGCTCGTGAGCGAATCGCTAAATCCGCCGATCTCTAATCGCGCGTCGATCGCGTCTTGCACGTCACTGGCGTACGTGTGTGACGCCTGGCAGTCGAGCGAGCAAAAGTCGGCCTCGACGCCGCTCAGGTGCTTGAAGAAGAGCCGCCCGCAGTTGCGGCACACGCACTGCGACGCGCGGCGCCGGCGGGTGGAGCGGTGGTAGAACGACGAGTGCTGCTCCAGCTCGTTCAGCACAGGGATCATGCCCCAGCCGCCACAAGTCTTGGCGCCGACGCTCGCGCACTTCTTGAGCTTGGTGGGCGTTCTTGTTGACTCTTGCTCTGGCTGGTGGTGGTTTGGATCTGCTGCTGCGGTTTTGGTAGGGCTCGCATAGTCCGCAGTGCACGACTTTGCTCGCGTCGGTCGTGGCGAGCCATGCGCGAAGAGATCGAACATGCTGGTGGCTTTCTTCTTGAGCACAGTCGGCCGTGAAGATTCGGCTGCTGCCTCCACGGTGTTCATTGGCTTGGCGGGCGGGCTCCAGCCTTTGCTCGCGAGCAGGTCGAAGATGCTTCGGGTCGCAGTCATCCGAGTCGCTTGCTTGGGGTCTTTGTCAGAAATCCAACAATGAGCACCATCTCGGAGGCAACATCAGGTGAGTCACCTGATGTTGCCTCCGAGATGCCAGTCTGTTGAGACTGGGCGGCACCTCCGAATTCTTTGCTGTGCGAGTGATACAGTGCGGTAAAAGGCTGAGAGACGACGCAGGTAATCAGCGCATCCGCATGTCTTCTATGAGGGGGCTCGCAGTCGCACGCGCTGTCTACAGACAGAACGCAAATGCACTTTTTATCAGGCTCTTGGTGCTCTCCGTCTTATTGTCTGGCATGTGTATCAGACTGAAAGCTTCAAGCCTATCGCCACCCTGTCGCAGTCAATTTTTAACTCCGCGAGATCTTTGGCTGCGTTCGGATCTTGGCACGGGACGTGGAAAGCTTTTGATTACCACTGCAAGCAAGCGCAACAAAGACGCGGCGCATTGGCTTCATGTGCGAGCCGACGCGGTTTGACATATCTCGAGCAGCGGTGCTGGACACTCGAGTGTACGTGTACTGCATGTCTTCCGTGCTGTGCTTGCGAGCCGGTGAATTACAAGCCAGGGCCGAACCTTTTCCGATGACGTTGTCCTAAAAAGCCGTAGCTTTTCTTTGCTGGGGGACGGACGCCACTGAATCGTGCAGAAGACCGATTTCTGGGCGAGCCGGTGCACTGAGCTGTCTGTCGTAGGCTTCTCAGCTGTCGCAATTGTGCTTCATGACTGCGTATGGGAAGGGCGCTGCTGCTGACACCCGGTTTTCGCCACTGAGTCAATAGCAGCAACCATGTTAATGTTAGCGACGAAGTTCATTTCATGATGCATGCATAATGAGGCTAATAAGAGCGCGTCTTTCGCGCTATTGTCAGTGAAACATTGTACACGTTGGGGAAAACAGCAAGGCACGCACGCACTGCTTGATCAGCTGACTAATGGGCGAGACAACGCACCGCGGAGGCGTGGCATCTTGGATTGGCGTCCGCTACCATCGCCTCATCCTGTTACGCTGGACGCACTGGTCATGGTGATTTGAAATTGCACTGTGTCGAGTTGGCCTTTTGTCGCTCTCGTTTCTTCTTCGTGAGCCAAATCGTTCTGGATTTCCGAGAGCGGACTGGCGCGGGAGAGTATTGGTGACGATCCTGCTTGGCTGGCGGCGTGGCCGGATACCACCATTTCCAGCGCAGAAATTGGCCGCTTCAGAGGCACACAAGGGGGTGCTGGCGCTGATGTGCGTCAGCATCATCATTTGGGACAAGCAGATCCAAATGTATGCATGCGTACTCATGGGGCGACTGACATTGGGCGAGTGCGTTGTCTGTCCGTTGGTCTGATATATTGCAGATTGCAGATTGCAGTTTGGTTGCTGGGACAGCAGTGGTGGTGTCGACCTTCAGGCTCTATTCTCTATATACCGGTACCGGTATACAACAGAGTCGGAGAATGCTGGATGTTTTTCCTAGCTTGAGAATTCTCCGTGATGTGTTTTCTGATGTGGTTTGTGCAGCTGTTGGTTTGCGCCGTCCCACAAGAAACTTTCCGTGATGCTCCACAATTTTGTTTGTGCAAATGTGTCAGCGCATTTTGGACGAATCACAGCACCGTAAAGCGGGCACGCGCGCTCTACGACTCTTTGATTGGTCAGTAAAGCGTGACGCGTCCTATATTTTGTCAACGAAAGAAAGCATTCATTCAAACACCAGTTTGGTTATTTGTTGCAGCAGGCTGACCTGAGAAGGAGAAGAGACCCGGAAGAACGAGAAGGAGAAGAGAGCGCGCCAAGCGACATTCACTATTCGCAGAACTGACTGATCGATCAACCGACCAACGCCCGCGCTCACGGACGGTCATTTGCGCGCGATCGATCACTTTCGGACGCCAGCAGCAGTTCGCAGGACACACGAGCGCTCGCCCGCCCGCCTGTTGCCTCAGAAAGAGAAAGCGCGACTGACTTCCTGCGCCGGCTCTTGCAGACGTGCGCGCGACGGGTATGTGCAGTTTATTGTATGTGTGTGGGTTGAAGATGGAATGCACGATTCTAGTGGCTGCATGCTAACAGCGTGGATGTATCTGCGCGCTCGCGCGCGCGTATGCTGCTGCTGCTTTGTGTGTGTAGATAATTACAGAAAGAAAGGGAGAGACGACTCGCTGCGCAGTTGAAGAAAGCGACAGAGAGAGAGAGAAGAGTGCTGCCGTGCACACGACACCAACCAAGTATTGTCTTGCATATTCATACATCGAAAGAAGAGAAAAAAAGGTGAGATGAATGGCGCACGTCCATAATGAAACCTGGGATTGCTTGTGCTCACGTTGGTTTCTATGAATATGCCTGTTTGTCTGCGAATGTGTCTCATAGTGAAAGCGCGAGGATCTACACGTGAGTCGTATTATCAAAACAAAAAAAGCACACACAGCCGCATAGAAGAAGGAATTACCACCTGCAAGTATGTCGCGCGCGTCGATTGGAGACTACATTGTCACGAGCAAGCTCGGCAGCGGGTCGTTCGCCGTGGTGTACAAAGGGTACCACAAGGTGACGAAAGTGCCCGTGGCGATCAAGGCCATGTCACTCAACAAGCTCAACAGCAAGCTCCTCGCGAACCTCGAGACGGAGATCTCGATTATGCGCCAGATAGACCACCCGAATATCGTGAAGCTGTACGAGATCAAGAAGACGGAGAAACACATCTACCTCATCCTCGAGTACTGCGCGGGCGGCGATCTGCAGCAGTACATGCGGCGTCAGGAGCAGAAAGCGGCACTCGCGGCATCTGGAACTTCTTCCCAAAGCGCTGCGTCTTCGTCGTCTATACTAGGCGCAATCCCGTTAACCAAGCGAGAACGACTGAGTGAAGACGTCGCGCATCACTTCCTGCAAGAGCTCGCAAAGGGCATGATGTGCCTCTGGAGCCACAACCTAATTCATCGAGACCTGAAGCCGCAGAACCTGCTGCTCATGGAAGACTCGGCTACATCTGCGCTGAAGATCGGTACGTCTCACTGTTGAGAAAATGTTTCTTTACGCTTGATGGATGATGTTGCTGACATATAAATTTTGTTTATGGCAGCTGATTTTGGGTTTGCACGACATTTAGCGACAACTTCGCTCGCAGAAACCTTGTGCGGCTCGCCGTTGTACATGGCTCCGGAGATCCTCAAGTTCCAAAAGTACGATGCGAAGGCTGATTTGTGGTCTGTCGGCACCATTTTGTACGAAATGGTGGTCGGCAAGCCACCTTACGGTGGCTCAAACCACGTGCAGCTTCTGGCAAATATTGAGCGCAACGACCTTCGATTCCCTAGCAACGTCGACCTGTCCAATCCGTGCAAGAACCTGCTGCTCGGTCTGCTGCAACGTAAGCCAGTGAACCGCATGGGGTTTGATGACTTTTTCAACCACGCGTTTGTTGGTCTTCGCGGGGCTGGTGAGATGTCACAATCGTCGACGGCAGCCATGAGTCTTAGCGTATCACGTTCGACAGCGACAATGAGCATTCGCGAAGAGGACGAAGAATATGCTGAGGACGAGTATTCCAACACGCAGACAGCACAGACGGACGGAGCGTCGGCACCATCTCCGTTGGCGCAAAACAGCAGACGATCTCTTCCAAAGGAACGTGCGAACTCGGAATCTCTTGATAGCCCTTCGCCATCGAACTCTGCTCTTCGACAATCCAGGAGCGGCAACATGGAAGTCATGCAGACGGTTTTTGGCAGCACCAGCTCAGCAGGCAGTGCTGCTTTGCGGCGCTCGTCCCGTCTGGGACGAAGCCGGAGATCGACCTCAAGTGGAGCCATTCTGGTGAATCAACAGACCAACAGTCCAAAGTTGAGCCCTCAAATGAGCCCGCATATACTGCCAAGTCCAAGCCCGCGGATCAACCCATTCAAGCAGACGTCAGACTCTCCATCTGGTCTAGCAGGGTTGCACAACTCGACTCTTTTACGTGCATCCGGTGGCTCTTCTCAAAGTAGCCAACGCTTGAACAGACCTGTGATGCCGACTTTTTTAGCCGCGACCAATGGAAGCGGTGCGCGACAAGGGAAGAGTGGCACGAATGCAATGGATTCAAGCGAGGAATACGTTCTTGTTGAGTCAGGAACAGAGAAGCAGACTCCTGTTGCAAACATCCCAGCGGGTTATACTGAGACGCGTGCCAGCACAAGTCAAGACCGCGCAATAGCACTGCAACCGTCGCCAGGAAGCCCACCTGCTCCAGTTACGTCGCACAACGATGCTCTTTTGGTACAGGAGTTGCGAAACCTGACTCCGTTCTCTCATGAGTACGGACAGCAGCTTGTGGACATTGTGATGCTGCGCACACAGGCAATTTCGCCTATCGCTGAGCAACTGTGGAAGCTGAGCTCTGCGTCCGGCGCTACGGAGCAGCGCGACTCGACTGGGTCCGGAACGAACCTCGCGTCGATGTTTTCGATGGGGTCGTCCATTTCGTCATCTTCGGGTGGACATGCGATGGTTGGTGCGTCCTCGTCGAGCACGATGTTTGGAGACGAAGACAGTAACAGTCTTATTGAAAAGAAGCAGTATGTGTTTGCTGCCGAAGCCCTCGCGCTGTACGTGAAGTGCTTGCGCATTATTCAGCAGGGCATTGCGTATCTGCGACAGGATCCGGTGTTGTCGAAGCGGCTGACGTCGTCGCCGCCTGCAACTTCCACTTCACCAGTGCCATGGAGCGAAGCTAGTCGGAAGTTGTCAATGGCGTATTTGATGGAACAGCTGAACTGCTTCTTGGACCGCGCGGAGCAGTGCAAGAAGCGTATGTCGAGCTACCTGGCGAACGCTGACTCGGCTCTCGTGGAAGAGTTCCAGAACGTCGTGGTCTCTCAGGAAGAGCTGCTGTACACCCATGCAATCCGACTGGGGAAGCAAGGCGCTGTGAAGGAAGTGCTTGGCCAGACACGGTTGGCGTACGAGCACTACTTGCAGTCGATGCTGCTCCTGGAGAGTTTGTTGATGGACACGCCAGGACCGCTGAGTATCAATGCTGCCGGAGGCACTGGCGTGATGGCGATCGACGACCAGAAGTGCGTGAATGCGTTTCTGAAAGCGCTGGACGAGCGTCTGAGGAATGTGAAGGTGCAGCTGGACGAGGACGGCATCCAGTTTGAGAAGCAGCAGCAGCTCCAGTTTGGAGGCAACTTGCTCGCTCCTTCGCCTTCACCACTGACTTCGGGTCCTCCGTAGCTTAGTCAGATGCCCTGCAGCATCACGGCAGCTCACACACACTCGTCAGCTGGCACGCAAGCGTAAGTGATCCATCATCCATATATCCTTTGAACCCATTTTATTATCCGAGAAAGAGTAAAGTAAAAGTAAAATAATCTAATTTGACGAAACCAAAGCTTCTAAAACTGCTTCCGGCTCAAGCCCAAGGTCGCGCAAGGCCACTTGGTGACGATGATGATGGCAATCCAGTAGAGAGATCGCCTCCAAAAAACCAAGGAGACATCATGCATGTAATACTTTCTTCACTTGCTTGGAAGCCAAACTGCGTGAGTGAGTGAGTGAGCGAGTGGTCGGTCATGTGCATGACATTTCACGACCTCTGCAGGCCAGCCCAAAATCAGCGTAGAACTGGAAAAGGTGGAAGCTACCTGGAGTCGTCGTTGCACGCGACCAGTCGTCCGCGATCTTTCGAGGGTCTCAGCAAGAGAGACTCTTCGCAGCAGTAAGGGTGTCTTTCTTTATGCGCGGATTTTGCACCGCCTGATGGGCTTTTTGGGGCTTTGGATTGCTCAAATTGCCTTTCATTTCGGATCTTTCCGCGGAGACTCACAAGCCTCTCGGAGAATCACTCAGCAGGAAGTTGACTGTAGTTCCCGCCTCATCATTGTCCTGCTGCCACACTCTATCGTGTCGAGAGGCTGAAGAAGATGCTAACGCTGCGCCGACTTGGATCGTATGCCTGCGGCGCCGCGCTGGCGCTTTGGTTGACGCTACCGACGATGGTGCTTCACGCGCAGCTTCTTACGCCTGCACCGCTGACTTTACCACCTCCGCCAACCCTGTCCGCATCGACGTCTGGATCAGGTGGGTCCGCCACGCCAGCTCCACCCGAGCCTTCTGGTTCGACGACTTCGTCCAACTCTGGAGGGGACAACTCTGGTTCTGGGGGAGGGAAACCGAATTTTCCCTCGTCAACTGGTGGATTCGGTAGCCACTGGTCAAATGATGGATCCGGAAGCCGTGCGCAGTCGTCGGGGAGCGGCATGTGGGACAACGTTGGCTGGGAGTCACAAGGAGGATCTGCCGGGTCTTCGAGTGGGAGCGGATGGGGGAACCCCACTGGAGGCGGCTGGGACGGGCTGTGGAACTTCAAAGGGGGCTGGAACTGGGATTCGCCGTACCCGCCTCCCGCTGGCATCACGCTCGAGACGGGCATTGATGGCGAGATCGCGATGATGCCGCGCCGCAAGGTGTTCTTCGACCCGAATCTGGGATTCAGCACTTCTCACAGCTCGTCGCCCAGCAAGTGCATGCATCGGTTCTGTCTACGCGTCTCGATCAGCTCCAGCTACGGCGCAATGTCGGCGTTCGATTCGTTCGTGATGGATCGCTACGAGAGCAAGAGCGACATCGGATCAGACTCGTTTTTCGAAGGCGGACCCATTCCGCTGGTGAACGGCATGCTGACGCAGGCAGAGCTATTGAAATTGTACAACAACAACACGAACGAAAGTGCTGAGTCGCGGTTCAACCACTCCAGGACGACGTCGTGGATGCTGTACCCGTTGTCGAACGACACTGACGAGATCGACGTGGTGATGAGCTTCAAGCAGCTGTACACGCTACTCCCAGACTACAGCGGCACGGACGCGTCCAGTGACGGTCCGTTCTACTCCGATGACTCGAACGACCAGGTGATTCTGCGTGTTATGGCGCGCCTGGCGAGCGTCTACGGCGCATCCACCGCGCTGTTGCCGCTCATTGTCGACTTCAAAGGCTCGCGTCTGTTTGACGTGACCTACACTTCCATGATCGTGTACGACGACGAAGACAGCTACACGTCGAACCAGATAGCTCTGAACCTTGTGTTCAATCGCAAAAGGTACGGCGGGTTCTTGCCGTGGATGCCAGTGCAGCCGTCGAACGAGTGCAGAATGTGCGATATGCAGATGATGACCAGCAACGCCATTTTCGGGGAGTGCTTGAAAGCGCACGTGGGGGACTCGGTGTTCTCAGACTTGCTGTCACCTGACAACAACATCACGTCTTTCGACCTCAAACAGACCCGTGAAGAATGTTTCAGTCGTCTGTTGTCGATGAATGCATCTTCAGGCTTTCCGTCATCATCTTCATCGTCATCATCGTCGTCGTCAGCTGGATCGTTTTCAGCCGGATCGTGGGCGTCAACTCACCCGCCCACCTTTCCGCCATCATGGCCATTGTCGTCGTCGTCATCTTCATCATCAGCATCTTCCTCGCAAGACGCCTTGTCAACTGGTAACGAGCTGTTCACTGATCCGAGTGATCCCGTAGCTGCGTCCGATGCTGGAGTCCGGTGCTTCATCAATTCGCAATGTCCGATTGGAGACAGCCAGAGCTACCCGTCAGACGGCAACATGGTGGTGTTCGCATGCCGGGACGCATCCGTGCGTGCAACTTTCACAGAACCTGAGTTTGCGTTCCACATGGACTTGACAGTTCTCAACGAGACGGAGCTTTCCACGGACGTGATTGCAAGCGGCTTCACGGAGAAAGAGATTGCGCAGGTTGTGAAGCGCGCGATCCCCACTGGAGATCGGCTCAACATCACCGCTCGCGTGTTCAACAACTCGATGGACATCTATTACGCGAATAAGTGGAACGAGTGGCTCATGAATGAGTACAATCGAGAGATGGCGTCATCGTCTCCCTCGGGGTCTGATGGGTCAGGCGGCGCTGGATCATCGTGGAAACCAGCGTCTTCAGTCAGTAGCGATGGGAGTATGACAGCGGAGGGGCCTTTGGGCTTATCACAGGGTGGTGTACCGCCGCCGCCGCCGCAGCAGCGCAGACTGAATAGTGCAGCCAGCCCTCCACAGCTCTATGAAGTTCCTGCTCCAAAATTCACGGTCGAAATCACCTTTGGCAACGTCAGCATCGTGCCGGTTGTCACTGGTCTGTTTTCATCTCAGAACGTATCGTGGGAGTACGTTCCATTGGAGATCGGGTTTGAGTTGGCACCTCTGAACGTGAGCAGGTATTCGTACGTTGCACCGCCGTCGTACGTTGATCTCGGATCAGACCAGAGTCAGCCTGGTTCAGGTTCAGGAAGCTGGGGGAACAACATCTCTTTGGCATCATTACCAGGTTCCTGTGGCGAGTGTACGTGGCAGTACGTGACTTGCGCTCTCGACGAAGACTGCCGGTTTGGAGTCCGAACGTACATGTACTGGTCGCTACAAAAAGTGTGGATGCCGTCGCCTAGCTCGAGTGTCGAGCTCACGTGGGTTTTCCGAGACGCTAACTCGTTTTTTCCTTCGGGAGGATTGAACAAATTCTCTGCTTTCATTTCGTGCTTAGCGTCGCGCTCTCCCGTCTGCGATGTCGACGTGCCTCGAGAGGAAATGAACTCCACCACTGGACTCTTCGAGCAAGCACCGCCGTCGTATCTCCGCATCGAGCCATCGCGTATCACCATGAGCATTGATCGCGGCAGCACCTTCTACATTTACAGTGGGGGTCGATCCTTCCTATATCACGAAGATGGCGACTCAAACGCGCTGAGGTGGTTTCTCCAGACCAACTTTGCGTGGAGCGGTTCCATCCCCAGCATCACCGTCAATGTGAGCCCGAGCCCAGGCAATCCGAATCGAAATTTTTATACAGTCGAATTCGAAGACTTGCTCTTCGGAACACCGTATTTTTCAAGAACCGTTGAAAACCCTTCCACCGATATTCAGCACTTCGAGCGGAGGGTTTTCGTTGAAAAGCAGGGTGGTTCAGCGACTGAGTTCACCAGGTTGCAGAGTCTTCTGAATTGGCTTCAACCTCTCTCCTTCGATTGGGGAACTGGAGCGAACAACGGATCCAGCACCGGCTGGAGCAGCAGTCAGCCAGCTCCTACCAATCCGGACGCGATTTGCTCAGTGTGCATGGCGAATCTCGACAACTGTCTGAGAGACTACGAATGCAGTTTTGCGTCGCGAGACTTTCTCCAGACGTACATGCAGCAGTCCAATTTGCTGCAATCCAAGATCCTCCAACCAGATGGCACGTTCCAGGTTCCGTTCTCCGACGTTTTTGAATCATGGAGGAAACAGGTCTCCATACAAGCATACGGAAGATTCCTGGAGTTGCTCAATTGCGTCTCCTCCCAGCATTGCGCAGTTGGATACAGTTCCGTCGCAGCTACGAGCATGCAATTTCCCACGACCATTCTTGCCGGAAGGCGAGCGACGCTTGTTGTCACGCCAGCGTCTCCGATTAAATTCACGTTCAAGGGATGGCAGCAATTGTACAATGACACCGGATCTTCGTCGGACTTTGCGTACTTTTTGTGGAACTACGCTGGTTATGGGCATGTGAACGTCACTCTCTCGCCCACCTCGGACGGCAGAAATCGCTACGAGATCTTCGTCGACCAAGTGAACTACGAGTTTCCTCTCTTCTTGGACAGCCCGACAACGCAAGTCGTATCGCAGGAAACAATTACGATGTTCGTCTCCGCCGGCCCCAATGTGCCAACTTGGAGCAATTTGCTGCAGTGGTTCGGAATCTCATCGAATAGTGGCGGCAGTCAGTCAGGCATCGCGACAACCCCAGATGTTTGCACAGAGTGCATCCCGAACATCATGGAGTGCTTGAACGATTCGATTTGCTCAGCCGCCGTGCGCGATTACTTTGTCCCAGAGCTGCGTCAAGTCCGGGTGGATCCTCTGGCAAGCGGTGCATTCAACGCAGCGTTCGATGGACAAAACTCGACAACTTTCACGTTGGACTTGAGCAATATGCTGAGCAGGTTGCTATATAACACGGAGATGATCTCAGCGCCACTTTCTTGGAGCACGATGTCAAGAGCATTGTTGTGCCTCGCAGATCGCCCGTGTGATCTCAAATACACATCAGCTGCAACCACGCCACCAGCGACAGCGCACACTCCGACATACCTCAAATTCCAAGGAGGGTCGGCTGATATCATCTTGCTCGAGGGAACTTCGTTGAACGTCTACTTCCCGGACCAACAGCTCTCGTTTGTTCAGCCGGCCGACGACTCGACTGCGTTTGTGGCTTGGCTCACGCAGTTGATGGAATCGCGAACGGCCGTGCACTTCTCCACTGCCGACAAGAACCCGGACACCGGCGAGTTCCGGTACTCTATTGACTTCAAAGGATACATTGGAACGATGCCAGAGTTCAACATCTCCAACAATAGCGACGACCCGATTTCTCTGACTGCAAGCGTCCGATACCCGAGGCTGTGGTTCGAGTCGGTCAACCAAGGTCCGGAATGGCAGAAGTTGATCGATTACCTCTCGATAGCCCCATTTACCTCTGGAACGGGCATTCCGACCACCGCGCGTCCGTCAACTTCGGTGTACCAATGTCCCGACTGCATTGCTGCGCTGAACAACTGCTTCAGCGACGCCGCGTGCCTCTCCATGCTTCTGACGTACGCGGTGCCAAACTTCAGGTCCATACCACCACCAGAGCTCAACACCGTAGGTCGGTACGAGTCCGATTACACTGGTATGATGACGTGGAATGTGCTCGCCATGACAAGCAGCGACACATCCAGGAGTTTGCTCATGGAGGTGTTCAAGTGCAGCGCGGCAAGTTCGTGCCTTGATGTTTCTTCCTCTCTCGCCTACCCAGGAAGCAATGCAAACCTGATTTTGCAGTATCCAACGGGGGTATTTAGCATTTCGCCGGGGGCTCAGATGACGATAACCTTCGAAGGAAACACGCAGTTCTTCCAGGATAGCGCTGACACCGACGTACTGAAGAGTCTCTTGGAGGACACCGTCCTCTCTAATCGCGGCATTCGCGTGGAGGTGCAGCGATACGTGGATGAGAACAATATGGTGCAGTACCACTTTGTGTACAACGACATGTACTCGTTCACCCCTCCGCATTTCTCGTGGCAAAGCCCGGACAGCCCTGATGCACCAAGAAGTGACAGCACGGAGACGGGGTGGCGATTCGTGTTCTCGTCAACTGTGAGCGATCTTCAAGCATCCTTCAGATGGTGGGCCGAGTGGCTCGCAACGAATGGAAACCCCGTCGAGATCTCCATGTAGCATGTGTGGTGAAGTGAGGGCGCCTGCTAGCACCCCTGGTACTTGTTGTGTCTCTTGCATACCAAATCGATTCGTTGACAGCTTGGTAACATCGCGTTTTACCACTTTGTTGTTGCTCTGCCTCTCTCCCTCTCTTCCTTTCTTGGACTCTCGTCGTGCTTCATTATGAACTCAATCGTGCGCTTCAGCATTGCAGCTCTCTGAGTGATCTCCATGATGTTGCAGCGAGGGATATTCACGCAACAGTTGACAATCTCTCTGAATGCTGCTTGGTTGGAATTTGTTTAGAATCCCTTTCTTCCCATGAGAGCAGCACCAAGTAGAAAGGACAGCAGACAATAAACCAAATACAGGTTAATACGCTGCACGTGAAGATGAGTGACTGTATTTCTCCCTCATAACAACAGCACTTACAGTGATCTCCTCTTTCGGACGCAGGCATTTTTTCTTGTTCCTACACCAGCAGCGAGGTAACAAGTCCGTTGCCGTAGGACCGGTCGATCTGCACAACGCCGTTCGCAACGAGCGAATAGAGCGCACGAATCACCACTCCGTTGGAACTCGGTTTCCCGTGTGACGCCATAACCGTGCCAGTCTCTTGTTTCAGCTCATTCACCCCCATTTCGCCCTCGTGCTCGTACAGCAAGTGCAGGATGACGGCTTCTTCCCGGAGTGTGGACGGGCTCGTGTCTCCAGCGGTGAGGATCTGCACGTCCACCATGTGCTTCATCTTTGCCTTCAGTCGACTCAGCGAGTGCTTCACTTTGTCGAGTCGGTCCTGCTCTGCAGTGCGCTGCAGCTTCTTCTCGGCGATGTCTGCTTTCAAAAGTGGAATCTCGGCGCTGTGCTCGTCCTGCTCTTCCTGCTCTTCCTCGGACGCGATGATCTGCAGCTGCAACGAGTCTTTTTCGCTTTGTAGCCCCTGCAGCTCTTGCATCAGTTCGCGCACTTTCTCACTGGGCTCCGATGCGTTGGTATGATCTTGTGTGCGCTCGGTGGAGAGGCTGTGCTGCTGCTTTTTGCGCCGGAGAGACTCAATCGCAGCCTGAATATCCCGCTTCTCCTCCATTCGCAGCGCTAATGCCTCACGAAGCTGCAGATTCCGAGCCGATTCATCTTCATCGTCAGACCCGTCATCGTCGTTGTCGTCTTGAGAGTTCTCTCCATCGTCACCTGCGCTAAACGCCGCCTCGTTCGACTCTTGCAGCGTCTTCAGCTCCACCTCCAGCTCCGCCACGCGTTGCTCGCGCACCTGCATCTTCTCCTCCCACTCTTTCTCTTCGCGCTCCAGCTGCAACTCGACGCGCTCGTTCAGTAGGATCTCGTTCGACAGCTGCTTCACCTTGTCCTGGTACATGTCCACG
This sequence comes from Globisporangium mamillatum, assembly GCA_038050575.1. Lineage (NCBI taxonomy): Eukaryota > Oomycota > Peronosporomycetes > Pythiales > Pythiaceae > Globisporangium > Globisporangium mamillatum. Next base: position 20,856 of record JALBYZ010000483.1, read on the forward strand.
GTGGCCGCGAGCGAGTCAAAGCGACGAAGTAGCCGCCCGCAGCGGTCCTCCACCTCAATATCTGCATTTGGAGTAGGAGAGAGTGAGCGAATGTCATAGGGGTAGCCTGCCTTCCAGTATCAGTAACAAGAAAAAGAGCTAACGCACCTGTCTTTGCGAGCTCCTTCGCGGTCTTCAGCAGCGTCTGTTTCCACGTCTCCCTCTCGGCTGAAGCGCTCGCTTTCGCTGCATACGAGGACGCCGACACGACGGAGAAGAGCGTCTTGGGTGGCTCCGCCACCGCTTTCTGCGGCTGGCGTTGCTGCGAGCGCGCCGAGTTGCTGCGCTGCGGCTGCGGGATGCCGCTGCGCTCGGGCGTGGTCAACGGCCCCGAGGACCGCACCGGCAGCACGCCGCGCGAGATCTTGTGTGGGAACGCGCACTGCGTGATGGCGCCACTGATGCCCAGCAGGTCGTCCACGTAGCCGTGCAGGCGGCGCGCGTCCGCCACCTTCCGTCGCTTGCGTTCCGTCATGTTGTCGCTGTTTGAACAGAAAGGTGGCGGGAAAAACGTAATTTTTTCTTAAACACTGATTCAGAGCGGTTTAGGGTTTGAGGCGGTTTTAAGGGAATCCATTATCCGGACGCTTGGAATGTATACCATAAAAGAGGGTGTTTGGCTCAATTGCCGTATTCAAAAGCGACATATTTTAATCAGCATAACTCTCTCCTCGCAAAAAAGCGCAGAAGAGTCGCAGCTAAAAATAGAACGAACTGTGAAACCCCTTGGTGGTTCCTTCCTTCCTTCGTTGTGCGTGCGAAGCGCCGCGTGCATGCGTCCAGACTCAAAGGCCGGCATTCGCGTCCTGATCGTCCCCACAGCAACAGAACAACAGCACACAGGAGACAGCGGCTCATCACACACAGCACAACACAGAGCAGCAGCAATGGCGGACGCGCAGGCCAAGAAGATCCTGGAGGAGATCGAGCGCCTCGAGATGGACCTCAAGACGCTCGAAGGCGCGTGCACTACGTCCGAGGCAGCCAAGAAGTGAGTTGGAGGTAGCGCGTTTGTGATCTCTTCATTTGATGCGCTTGTAGCTGACACTCTATGCGTGCCTATGTCTGTATATCTGTGTGCGACTGCGCAGGATCGCAGAGTACTGCCAGTCGACGGCCGACCCGTTCCTGGGCGAGAACGACGGCCCCAACCCGTGGCAGCAGAGCGGGCAGGGCGGCGGCGGCTGCACCATACTCTAAAACCCATCCGTTCATGACGACTCGACCACGCGCACCGCTATTTTCGCACACACGCGCTCTGTATCTAATACATATCTATGAAAGCCATTTTAGATCTCGATCGTACACGTGCTGGAGTGCTGGATGATACATACACGCAGAGGTCTATATTGAAAAGGAATTTATCCGCTCGTGTCCTTTTTTACTTCGAGACAGAGCAGGCGAGAGAGTGAGAATGGGGATCCATCTACTCTACTTCTTCTTCTTCTCGGCGTTCAGGAAGCCCTCGCCCTTCTTGCCTTCAAAGCCGGCGCGCTGCACAAAGGTACAAAACGACACAGTTAGTATGAATATGGCAAAATAAACAGCTATCGCCAGGCAGCAGACAGCGAACGCACCGGTCCTTTTCGGCCCTTGGTCTCCTTTTCCTTCTTCTCGGTGGCTGCAGTGTGGCGCCCGCCCTGGATGTTGGCTAATCGCTTCTTTTGCTTTTCCTTCTTCGAGATCTCTACGTGGGCTACTCGTTGTTTCCTGTTGTACCAAACACGATCATAACATTGATAAGCCACACAGTCCCAGGTACAAACACACACACACACACACACACTAGCACAAGCTACAAGACGCACCATTCTTTGGTGCTCTTGGCCTTCTGCTTCTCCTTCTTCTTGAGCTTGTTGCGCAGCAGCTTCGGGTCGTCCATCACCACTTCGCCTGCTGCCTGCTTAATGGCCTTGTTCCACTGCTTGGCCTCCACCACAGCCTTGCCCTCCTCCGTCTTCTTCAACTCGTCCATGCGCTGCTGGTTTTTCTCCGCCTTCTTCAGCAGGTTCTTGATGCCGCGGATACCCTGGCCATTGCGGGTCTTCTTCTCCGCCGGCTTCTTCTCGTCTGCCAGCAGCAGACTGCCGTACGAAATGGACTCGGCTGACACTTCCACCGAGACGGCGGGTGCACTCGCAGCAGCAGTGGACTTGGTGTCAGTTCCTTCAGTTGCATCACTCGCGTCCTTCTTGCCAGACTTGTTGTTGAACGCCGAGCTCATGCTGGCCGTGCCGGTCTTTCGCTTCTTCTGCGCCGGTTCGATCTTCGCGGCGCCATTCTCCTTGCGCTTCTTCCCGGTCTTTTCGTCCGCCTTGCGCTGCTCGCGGTGCGCCTGGATCTTGAGCGCCAGACGCTCCTTGAGACCGTCGAGGCTAGTCGCCGATGGATTCTTGTCGGCCTTCATCACTTTCGTTTGCATCTGCTTCTTCTGGCGCTTGTCGTCTTCCGCCGATTCCAGCTGGCGCTCCTCGTTGGTCTTCTGCTCGCTCGGCGTGAACTTGGCGCGCTTGACCAACTTCTTGGAGGACTCCTGGAAGTTCTGCGCCAGCACGTCCTGCACGAACATAAACGAAACGAACGCAGCAATGCAGCGCACAAATAACACACCAGTGTCAGTATTCTTGCTCTGCGGTCATAGGCACGCACATATATCACAAACAGCAGCAACGACAGCGAGACGCACTCTGTGGTACTTCTTGTTGCCCTTGGGCTGCGACTTGAGCCAGTTCTCCTCCTCGTCCGTGGGGAAATAGTACTGCGGCGGGATACTCTCCATGGTCTCGCAGAAGAAGCGGTCGTTCAGCTGGATTTTGCGCAGCGCCGCGTTGTCATCTCCCTCGCTCTTCGCCGCCACCAGAGGCACCAGAAGCCGCCGTCCGAGCAACATGTTTCTTCTTCTTCAGGTCACTTTTTCTATCAACTGCAGCTCTGCCAACGATCAACCATGAGCAGGCAGTTCATGACTGGCGGACGGCATCCTCCGTCTATGATTGGCCTAAATGATTGCACAAATATATTTATATTATCACCAATAGAATTCTTGAATGAATATAATTGGCTGAAATAGTTCTGCTCTGAAAAGGAAAAGCGAATGCGCGAAATGAATGCAGTTTGCAAGCATCGATCACAGGCAACGATGGGGCTCTGGCAGTGGCTGACCTTCACGACGATCTCCGTCTCCGTCTTTGTGAGTCGCCTCTCCCTACGTCTCTTCCCTGTTGTTGTGCGTGTACTAGCGCAGTGACTATCTTTTATGCGTGCTAATGGTGTATCTGTGGTTTCTGTAGACGGTTTACTTTGGATACACGGCGCTCCAAGTACGTCTCCACTTCCTGCTGTGTCTATGAGGATGTAGTCGCTCGCGCTAACCATTTCTAAATGTTGCAACCACAGATCTACAAGATCATTAGGCCGCAATTCGGTGATATCGAAGGGCCGACGCTGGATCCGCTCTGGGTGGTGCGTTTGTGCTATTTACTAGTCTGCAGCTTGACCGAACACTGCTGCTAATGGCTAATGGAACTGCCTTTTCAGGAAGGGCAAGAGCTCAATGCGGAGTTCTACCTCTCGCCTCGCCAGAAGTGGGACGCAGGCGACTTCTCCAGTGTGCAGGTCATGTTTCTGGGCAACTTCTCGGACCTGTCGTTCGACTGGAAGGACAACGAGCGCTTCCAGGAGCTCAACATCTCCAGATCCTCGCTGCTCAAGCTCGCCCAGCAGACCACGTCAGTCGCTTCGGGCAGCCAAACGATGCAACAGGCGCCGGTGACCCATCTCTGGAGCTCCATTCGAGGCAACGGGACGGTGTACCTACACGTGCACGTGACGAAAGACGGCGCGTCCCCGAACCCAAGTGCGGCCAACTACGACCGTCTCAAGACTGTGCACCAGTCGAACCCACTGATCAAGTATGCGCCGCGACAGAACGCCAAGAACGCGACGTATCTGGTGAAGAAGTACCTGCCAGCGCGACCAAAGGCGCTGGAAGGGAACGCTGCAGATGGCGAAGATGACAACGAAGAAGAGGAGCAGGATGTGGGCGACGACCCCGCGCTCACAGCGCCGATCATCTCGTATTGGAAGCCCCACATGGCGATCCGTCTGGTGACAGACTTCAAAAAGTATCCGTATCAGGAAATCCCCGTGCTAGTCTACCACAATCTTCGCTACTTTGAAATGCCGGACAAGACCTGGAAGTACGTGCCGTCCATGTACCTGGACGACATGGGACTCACGATGGACAAGCTGCTGCCGCTGAACCGGACGGTGCTCTCGCTGCCGCTGAAGATCTCGTACGAGCCCATGTCGTACGCGCGCTGGCAGCTGCTGCTGACGATGGAGATGGCGCTCAAGTCACAGGAGTCGCTGGGCTTCCAGACGTCAGACCTGGACTCCATGCGCTCAATGATCGCGGACACCAACCCGTACTTGCTGGCGATTACGGTGTCGGTCTCACTGCTGCACATTCTCTTCGACTGGCTCGCGTTCAAGAACGACATCTCCTACTGGCGGAAGAAGAACAACGACATGGTCGGCATCTCGCTGCGGTCCATGGTTATCTCGCTCGTCTCGCAGTTCATTGTGAGTACAGTATTGCCCAGCTCTACGCCATTGTCAGCCAATCTGTTCATCCTCCGCACTCACTGATCAATTGTATATGGTTCGTACGCAGGTCTTCCTGTACCTCGTGGACGAGAAGGCGACGCTGCTGATCACGGTGCCGCCTGCGATCAGCTGCGTGCTGCTGATGTGGAAGATCCTCAAGATC